>JTLS01000628.1:0-15714 GCA_000826855.1 Basidioascus undulatus
CGGCACCCACCTCCTCATCCTCCCCCGCCTCCTCCGAGAAAGCAGTGGCCGCCGCCGCCGCCGCGCAGCGGGACGAGCTCGTGCGACTGGAAGACGGCGAGCCCGCGACGGCTGCGGAGGAGCTGAGAAAGAGCAGGAGCCGCCGCGGCGCGGGTGGGGAGGTGGGCGTGGTCAGCGTGGAGGATGAGAGGAGGGGGATTGAGCGCGCGGGGGGGATGCAGAGGAGAGAGGCGGAGGGGGAGGTTTGAGAGAGGGAGAGGGTTAGATCTTCTTGGGGTGGAGGGAGTGTAGGGTTTATTTACTTTAATTCGTAATGAGTTTATTGCTTTGCAGTGCAGGGAGGCTGGTGGTGTTGCTTCTTGCTTGCGCTCTCCCGGGCACGCGTCTGTGAGAGTTTGGTTTCCGCTCGGTTTGGAAACCCGCACTTCCAGGCGCGCTGGGACACAGTTGACAAGAATCATCGAATGCAGCGTGAAATTTTCAACAAAACGACAAGGGCAGACAGTGGCAGTACACGACGAGTGGGGGGGGACCTTAAAGAAGACATGGTTTCTGTAGAACACAAGGCCGCAGCAGACCATCAAAACTTGATCAAAACTGTCAGCTTGAACATCCTACAGCTGAGATGAATTTCTTACAAGCAACTCCACCCCCTCCCTACGGGCCCACTTTGATCGCGCACGGCCCCGCGCCGGCCGCAGACAGAACCGTGTTGTTTGGATAGGAGAGCCTCAAACGCAACGAACGATCTTTCCTGCAGGACACTTCCCGATGGGCTTGAAACCGCCGGTGGAGTCGACGAGGATGAGGCACTGGTTCCCGCTCGTGGGGCTGCCGAGGAAGAGACCCCAGTCGTTGCACCCCTCCGTCGCCTGACACGCCCGGCAGCAGGGAAGGACGTCCGTGATGTTTTGGAGGAGGACGCCCCGCTGGGATCGGGGGAGACGGAGGGGAAGGGAGGGTCCGGGAAGGGGAGCAGGTGTCCTGCGAAAGGAGTTGAGGGGAATGCATTAGTTGGTAGGCAGTCTGTTTATAATTTTCCGGGAGGGGGCCTACCTTGTCCAACTTCTTGTGCTTCTTCCACTCCTTGTCCTTGCCTCGATCATCCAAATCGATAAGACCGCAGTCTCTCCACCTCTTCGAGAAGGGGAGCAGCCTCCGCGAAAACGCTGGAGAGGCAGGCGAGAGAGAGGATGGGGAGAGAATTGGGGCTGAGACGCATTGCTGGGTCGAGTGTGAGAGAGTGTAGGAGGGAATACATTCACCTGTGTGTTGAGGCGTTCTATTGAAGAAGGAGTGTTGTTCAACGCTTTGTATTCTCTCAACCCCCTAGCAAAAGTTATGAGGCGAAGGGATAGCGACAGATCCCCTACCCCTGCAAAACCACGGCGCCTGCGCGCGGGTGGGTCTTTGCGTGCGTGATGTTTTCAGTGTCGTTGAAGGGGAGAGGATAACATTCAATAATGTTTTCCCCTTGTTAAGCACTTAACTGTCGGTGTCCGGTACCTGACAGGGCACATGTCCTCCTCTCCATTCCTCGGCAAAGTGGGAGGAGCATAGGGGCCTCTGTTTGGAGCTCAAGCGGGACCTCGAGCGGAAGACTTACGCTGAGCGAAGCGGCGCAATCGCGAGCTGGAGAAGCAAGCAGCATGTACAATGGAGTATTGGAGCACATTGAGCTGCTTCAGTCACATTTGTGGATCTTCTGGGAGAGGAGGTGCGCCCATACCTGCACCCAGTGCCTGAGCCTGAGGTCTAGCGTTACAGTCATAGGAGGAACGCTTCTTCCTGAATCAAGTGATGCATGTACGGTGGCCCTATCCATAGTATTGCAGAGTCTTAATGAGTTCTAGGGCTTTCTCCTTTCCTGCTCGACGCCGCAACAGCAATGCGCTTCGGCGAGGGCCCTGAATGGTCGCTGGCCCCACACCGGGGACTCCCACGGGGGTTGCGGGCCCTCACTAGGATCGAAACCTCTAGTTTGCATCCACCAGGGAGCGAGAAGCTGAACTTTTTCAAACAAATGTTCTCCCAAGGAACACGATGCTCGACCGAGCGGGAGCGACATTTGTTGCTCATATTCCGCGCTGGTCCTCCGCCTGCTTGCTCTTTCCAGACTCTTCTCTACCATGAGCTACCACGGTTTTATCTTACCCCACGTCTACAGGAACCTTGCAGTCGGGCCGGTCTGGCTCGTATGGCGCCTGTTCTGGCTCCTGCACGGCGTGTTCTTCGCGTGCTGTTCCGAATTGATGCTCCTGCTTGGCACTTCCGTGTTTTACCGTGTGTGGACCAAGCTGATCTCTTGATCGTCAAATTAAAGCTCACAATTAAGCTCACAATATCCACACCTTCGGACTCCCAGCCCCCAAAGGAGTTAAAGCTAAATGATACAACGGATGGACGGGAGTCAAAGACGACAAGCCATCCGTCTTCATGGCCATCTTGCTAATTGTGGGAAGTTTTGTTCGTCCTTGGTACGTCTCTTCCAAGATTACAGCATCAGCCGCTGTGTAATAGTATGTGCTGCAGGGTTTTGATGGAACCCCGCAGATATCGCTTTCAAGTCCGCAGCTTGGCTAGACGCACTTTTCGAGCTCCTATCGCGCTTCAATTGGCGACCCCTGATGACCTGCTTGCTTGGCCGGCAAGTGAAGGCCTGCTTAATGCGTTGTCGCAAAGTCCAAGGAGTGACTGTGTAGCTGCTAATATTGTGCAGAGGTTATGAGGGTATGAGCAGACCGGGTGTGGTGGGAGATGACGGTGCAACGTACTTCCTCCTGACCATGGCAAACGCATTGGTACAGTGCAGGCATGCATCGTGCCGCCAACCTCCTGGTAGGAAGCATGGGATACCAAAGTCACAGCATAGCGATGCAGCTTCACGGGCTTGGAAGCAGACGTCAGGCAAAGGCGCATTTCGCGATTTATCAGTGCTGGGCGCAGGTGTGGTGCAGAAGGAGGAGCGCAACAATTACATCTTCCATCCTCAGGTCGTCCTTTCCAGATTTTTTGGTTGCCAACTGCTTTAGGAAGGACATACAGTGACTTCTCAAGGCCCACGGTCAGCTTGCACAGAAAAACTCTTAAGAACTTCTTCGGCTGGTGTGTCGCTGTGCAGCGTAAGATGAAAGCCCTCTGTAATGAGAATTTTCTTTTTCTCAATAGGAAGCTGTGGAAGCGGACGATCTGAGACGGGTTCAGTCGTTGACGCTTCGTTTCTTTGTTTCCGCGATCCGCCCATACTTTCGCTCACCTCCTTGCCCTCTTCCCTCAGCCACGATTTGCGCACTGCGGTTCGTTCTGTCCTTTCTTTGCCGAAATTCCTCAACTTATTTCCCTCACATTCTTGACACGTTGGCGGCTCAAACATCTCAGTCGCTTCGTGTGCTGAGATAGCCTCGGTTTTTAATTAGCCACCCACAGTCACGCCTACTTGTATAAGGGGGCTGTTCTCTTGTGGACTATTTCGGCTTCTCGTCTGTGCTGCTGGTTTATTGGGGTCTTGAGGCGCTTTTCGAAAGGGGTTCGTCAACCATACTCATATGCGCTTGCGACGCTAACGCAACAGTCACTCAGGTACTCGAAGGTGGAAAAGAAGGCTGCTCATTGGAGTTTGTTGGCTCTTGGGCAGTGCGGTGACCACGATTCGTCACCCCACGGCGAAGCGGTTATTTGGGTGCCCCGTTTAGCCACAGGCACTTACCTTGGCCAAAGCGAATGTAAAACAGACCTGTTTATCAAAGCTGGTGCCGGACTGATTCGGGTGTGGAACCCTTTCTCGTACGCTGCTGCCGGTTCGCCTCCCCCTGCTTCATTCCAAGCTTTTAATAACTGTACACGCAGCTGATGACCCGTGTGCAGTATGGAAGCCTCTGATTGAGTTCCTGAAATACGTCGCTCAGTAGAAGAGGGTCTGCGTGACGAAGAAGCAGCAGTGCGGCACCGTGACCTGTTTGAAGGGCACATCACTTTCCCACATGCTGAACATGACTGGTGAGGGGGGTTTGTGACCCAACAGGTTAAACAGCAACCTTGATTTTTGAAGTGGCATTATTGCCGATTGAGCACGCCACTCGCACCGAAAGACCTTCTGACGGTGAGGGCTATCAGCAAGAGCGCAACGGTTGGTTGTTCCAACGGGACATGGCATATCAGCCTCACACCGAACACTGTTCGCCGATTCAGCCTTTGCCGAACATGAACCCCTCTTCAGGGCCATCCCTCTGATGTGAGAAGGTCTCCTCAGTGGTTAGAGAGTCTATCAAGTTCAGCGACAAGGAGCTGCCCATGGGTATCAATGTGCTGCCCGCACGCCTCGGTTCGCATATACTCCACAGAGAGAGGGCATGACGCGCTTCGAAGACATGAGGAGTCTTTTGCATAACATACAGCTAGAATTTTGATCTCCTATGGAAAGTTAGGAGCGCCGCGTTGAGTGATTACGCGACTTGGAGATTGTGCAGGGGCTGGCGCTGCGCCCCCGTAGTTGTGCGAGGTTTGCCCAGAAACGTCAGCCGTGCTTCTATCATTCAATTTATGGACAGAGAGATTGTTGGTAGTATGGAACCCCAAAACCAAAGGTAGGATAGGTCGCATTGACTGCCGCATCACCATACACCTCGACGGTCTGAGCACTGAAATTTCGACTCGCAAGGTTTCATGCACTGCTGACTATCAATTGCTGAGCGCGCTCCCCCACTTCTTCCAGCTCGGCTTCAAACACCGCCATCACAGTCAGCTCGAACGCTGCAAGCATCCAAGGTAGCCCAAGGTCAGCTGGTACTCGGCATTTGCACACTTCACATTACAGCGCTCACCGAAAGCGTCAGCAGTCGCCCTCATTCCTGCCTTCGTCCCCCCTGATCATGCACGGGAAATTGCGCTTGAACACCGCCTTCTGCATTGCCCGACTCTGGATACGCGCGCAGACGCTGGGCACCCTCCTCCACATGACGGCCACCGTCGCAGGCTCGGGCGTGCGGATGGGTGGGAGCGGAGGCGGCTCCTCCGGAAGAGAACACAAGGAGGGTAGAGCGCTGTAGCTGGGGCTGCACAGGTCTATCATACGTAGCTTGTGGACGACCGAGGCGCCAATATGCTGCACGTCCGTCTCGGAAAGACGGCTGGTGCCTCGCCGAAGTAACGCAACGTATGCCTTCTCGAGTCAGTCCGGGACGGCATGCTCCTGCGCGATGGCAGCGATTTCAAACGGCTCGGTCCCAAGAGCTCCCTCGAGGTGCAGGTCTCCTTACTGGGTGATGGCGTACTCCCGCAGGCAAGAGGCCTCGTACAGCGCTGCGAGGCTGAGTGCATCGAGGAGCTGGCCCGCGGATAGCGTCGCCGGCTCTGGAATACTTCTTCCTGTCAGCTGCGCTAGTTTAGGTGGCACCTCGGCAGAACCCACAATTTGCGCAGTACAGATACGAAAGCCTCGAATACGGCAGCTTCAACACCGGCTACGACGATGGGGTGATCGTTGGACTGGCCCTCCCCTTGCACGCCCGGCATCTCAAACAGGTGTAGGAAGAACCGGAATTCTGACCATAGTCTTTCCCGAGGGATTTGGAAGAGTGTGTCCACATCCTACAGACCATGTAAGTATCAGGATGTTGGTGATGGAGACGACGAAAGCAGGCACTCACACGGAACACGACGCTCACCGTTAGAGCATCACGATCAGCCCGAGGCCCCTTGCTGATATGCGTGGATTCCATAACGCTTTTGAGGTTAAGAGGGGTGATGGAAGGGCGGATCAGTGGGTTGCTGTGAATGGCATGACGAAACTTTAGAACCCGCCTTGCCGCACCGCCAAGCGGACCACGCATGTATTCCGAATTTCAATGGTCAAAATTTCGACTTGGAATAAACTATAATATTCCAGGTAACTTTCTAAAGAGGCAGAAACTCTCTCAACGATGTATATCGTACTCTGTCATGACCGTGGGCAGTGAGCGGCTCCTTCATAAAGCAGGTTGACGACGAGCAGAGATACAATAAAACAATGAGTGCCCTGTCTGACATCAGACGACGGAGTCCCTGACGGCTAGAATCTCATTACGTTCATTCTAAAATCCGGCTTAAGGGCCCAAAGAAGTGTTGCACAGTTGGCTCGCCCGTTGAACGAAGACATCAAGGTGCCCCTGTCGCAGAGCGATGTGGGTGCAGGAGGAACAGACGCAGCCACTGGTCCTCATTGTTGGACTTCAAGTTCATTTCATTAGAATAAATATGAGGTTTGGGACACCTAGAGTGAAGATGAAGAAGTCGGGAAAGCTGAAGTTTGATGCCGAGGTTCATCCGTCTTAGTCCCTCCCTCACAGCTTACCACCAAGGAACCACTTTTATTCATCAGCATGCCCATGGACATTTATTCCCTTCACAGCTATACAGACAAACCGTCGTTTTCCGCGTGAGCACCTACCTTCGCCGTTGCTCTCTCGTAACGGCGATCCTGAACACCTCGATTGTGCGCAGGTCGAGAACACCCTCTTCCGAGATACTCACCATACGCTATGTAGCGCCTCCCCCTTCTTCCAGCACATGTTCGGGATTCAGGGCGCCCAAGAAGAGGGACGAACGGATGACCACCCATTGTCGTCGCCGGGGCCGAGGCGGCTGTGTATGGGGCTTTCGTGCCCGCACTTTTACACGCGAGTGCTGCTGAGATGCCCCGGAGGACTTGATCTGAGGTTTCAGAAAAAATTTAGGTGTCAAGACCCGCCGTACTTGTCTGCAAGCCAGCTGCTGGACGCCCTCCGCCTCGCTGCGCTGTACGAGGTCCCCCGCCGGCGGCAGTACGTGATCAAGCAGTACAGCAACCTGCACCTCGAGCACGCGCTGGGGACCGGACCAGTGCAGGTTGCGGCGATAGCTGAGGATCATGCGGTCCCAGAGTGGCTCGAGCGAGCGTACGTCGCGATACTTCGGCGAGGCACCAGCCGACTCTCCGATGCAGACGTGCATCGCCTCGGCGCGTCCGTCGTCCGCAAGCTGCGGGGGCGGGGGAGGCGGACCCTCAAGGCTCCGGATCCCTTCCCCAAGGGTTCTGTCTCCCATACCAGACTCCTCGGCTGCAGCGCGAGGGTGGAAGTGTACATGGAAGCGTTGTAGTCGGTGTGTGGGGCGTCCGAGTATCCTCGAACCGTAGCGGTCTTGCAACCCCGGTACGGAGGGAGTTGAAAGTCAGCAGGACGAGACAGACACAGCCAGTCAGCGTGCACCGTGACGCACCGAAGATAAGCACGCGATGCCCCGCCGCCGCGAGCGCTGGGCCAACATCCTTCCAAAACACGGAAGGTACGGAGTACCTATGAACAAGGACCACCTTTCGCAACACGTTTCAGCTCTCGTCCTCGCCTACATAATACACGCCACGCGGGAGATTGTTGCGTCTAGCGAGTGCACCTTCTTCCCCTCCTCAGGCCCGAAGAGCCAGTACTGGACCCGACCATACGGGAGCTTCACCTCCGTGTCTCCTTCAAACAGATCGACCGGGTACAATGCGTCCGAGCTTTGACGAGCTCTGGGTCGGTGAGCGAGCCGAGGCCCGGGTGGATGGCGGGGCTTTGCTTGGGAGGAGGGCCGGCGACGAGGCGGGCGCGGGTAAGTGTGGCGTAGGCTGCGTAGGCGGCTCCCCCGAGGGAGACGGCAGATGCGAGGATTCTGGTTGAGGGGAAAGAAGACGTGAGACGGAGTAGAAACTTGTCGGACAGTAGAGGGTATTGAAATGACGGATGTCTGAGGGGTCAGGTATTTGACATGACGAATCTCGGATGCGATGTGCGAAGGGTGTCGAGCTGTGATGGAGTTGAGAGCAAAAGAGGGGAAAGCAGGACAGCCAGCCGGGTCAAGGCGCAAGGACTTGCAGCACGCGATTGCAGCACGCGATACCTGTCTTCTCAGTCAGCAGTGACAGCGGCACTGTAATCGTCCATAGGTACTTGCGCGCGTATTTTCAGCGAGTCATTGTGGGCTTTATCATTTGTGTGAACGGAAGGTCTGACGTGGGTCCAGGGTCGAGAGCGGATGCGATGCTGGTTAGTTACGTCGTAGAAAGGCCGCGTTCGCAGTTGCGAAGCCTTGTGGAAACCCCAGGCCCCAGAACAGAAGGGGATCCTCCATATCTGCACTCACAATGGGCAGCCGGAGCTCGACAACGTCATTAGCTGGCTAAGAGGTCTCCTCACACATGCACATTGCACGCTGCAGCATGGGCGCAGCGCAACGCCCTCCCATACAAGCCCCAAAGCAAGCAAGTGCAGCAAAGATCACTGAATCCACACATCTCAACCCATGCTCATCATCTCCCCCCTCTTCTCAAACCCCTCCGCCTTCCCACTCTCCCTCTCCACCTCCATCCCCGCCTCGCCCTCCTTCGCCGCCGCCGTCCGCTCCAGCGCCGCATACACGGGGGCCTTCCCCTTCTGGGACACGATCACGCGCTCCTTGTCCTCCGCGAATATCCGGACCATCCGCAGCTGCGGGAGGTAGTTCGGGTCGAGGCCGGCCGAACCGTCCTCCTCCGCCTCCTCCACCTCCTCCTCCTCGTCCTCCATCACGGACGCTGTCTCCTCGTCGGCGGCGGACGAGGGGCCCGCGCGCGGATGGACGGACGCGTGCGTCTTCCCTCGGGAGCGCTTGGAAGTTTTCCGGGCGCTCGGGAAGGCGAGGAAGAGCGAGAAGGTCGTGGGGTCCGTCAGGTCCGGCATCTCTGTACAGGCCGACCGAACAATCAGTCGCCCCTCACCTTCCTCTCCAGAGCACCTCAGACTCACCGAAACCACTTTTATACTCTCCAGTGTCCCGCTCAACGCGCATCTCGATCTCAGCCTCCCGCGCGCCCTTCCCCGTGCGCCGCTTGAGCTTTCGATCGCGCTCCTCGCGCTCTGAGCGCAACGCGGACAGCTCGGCGTCTTCGCGCTCGATAAAGGATTGCACGAGGTTGTGGAGTTCGGGAAGGGTAATGGAGGAGGGCAGGGGCGGGGGGAGGTTCGCGATGGAGGAAGCGAGGTGGTGGTGCCTAGCCACTGGGGAACCGCCGAGGGGAGAGCGCTGAGCGTTTGTGGAGAGAATGTGGACGATGACTGGACGTACTGGTACCGAGTGCACTCGCCTGGCGCAGGCGCTTCTCGCGCTCAAGCTTGGACAGCCGGAGCGAGATGCGGTCGAGCTGACCGGCCTTGCGCGAGCCTGGGTGCAGGTTCGACCGGTTCTTGATGGTTTTGAGTGTATTGTGCTTGCCCCTGGGGAACGGATATACAGAATCAGATACGCTTCTGCGTGTTTCTCTCTCGAAGCACGTACATATTGAATGAGGACCTGAGACGAGGATAAGGAGACGTGAGAAGGCCAAGGGCAAGGGGGCAAGATTTCCCAGGCAATTTGGCATCACGTGCCTGCGAGCAGCAGATGAGTGCCGAGCAGGTGGTACACCAAGTCAATTTGTATCGTACTCATCATCCATCGCAAGTGTCGGTAAGAGCATTTATAAAGCTGTGATGGTATAACATTGGTGACTCATGTGCATGGGAAGGCCTTTGCGGACGCGAAGAGCGTGCAGCGTCGTTCCAAATATCCCACCGCGCGCGCACACACACGGTGCCAAGTAAAGCAGCGAAGATAATACGCATGTAGATGTTGTAGAGTAAGCGTAGTGATGTACGGTGTATTCAAGGTAAGCGCGTGCGCAGGAGCTCGCCACTCCCCCAACCACCCCTTCCCGCGCACCCCCTCCCACGCCCCCAGCCCGACCGGCAAGTCCCGCCTGCCCCAGCGCAGCCCAGCACCCTACCCGGCCCCGACGCTCGTCCCGAACGCCCAGAGCGCGGCGCCTCACACCTCCCGGTCCCGGAACATGACGACCCTGCTCACACAACCCGCGGGTCAGCAACATGCCCGTCGCCTGGAAGACGGGAAAGTGAAGGAGTGAAAGACGCACTTGAAGAACTCATAGCTCAGCCAGCAGAGCGCGTTGCTCGGCATGTGAGTCATTACTCTGGGTGCCCACCCGCGCGTGAAGCCCTTGAGGCCCTGGCGCTCCCAGATGATGCGCGCGGCGTCGGTCATGCCGCTCGCGTTGCGGATGCGCGGGTCGGGCGAGTCCCCGCGCGTCTGCAGCAGCGTCTTGCACACGTCCAGCGGCGTCGTCACGCCCGCCGCGACGGCGCCCGCGGCGCCGCCGGCGATCGCGTGCGAGAGCGGCGAGTAGACGTTGGACGGGTTCAACAGGCGCTTGATATACTCGTACGTCGAGAATTGCACGGCGGTGAAGGGGACGGTCATGGTGCTGTGAACGAGCGGAGCACACGCGGTCAGTCTCGCGCTGGGAGGAACGGTGCGGGATGTGATGAGGACCGGGACGCACAGGGTGGTAGGATAAGATACATAGAAGGCGGATAATCCCTCAGTCCGGTATATAGTGGCCGCGCACTCGCGCACGGTCCGAAACTTGGAGCCCTCCACTTGCATTCGTTGTTTGACCACTGTGTGCGAGCGAGGCCAATCGAGTGAGCGGAGGAAAATGGGCGGAGGAGTGGAGAGGCGGTGATTAAACGCAATAGGAAAGGTCAGGAATGGGACTTACCATCGAAAGGATTCATTAGGGCGTCGGAGGCGATTGTTGCAGATGCGCCGGCGATGGCTGGAAGATGGGGAGAAGACGCGGATGGTGGTGGGTCAGCGGGTGTGGGCGAGCAAGGGAAATTTGTGCGCTTCGAAGTGGTCATCGGTCCCAGCAAAGTGCTCTCCCCACTCACTGCCCACAGTTCTCCCACTCCGGCGCTAGAGCTGGCGCGCCCTCTCCCATCCCCTCCAGCGTCTTCTTCGCAGACCGAGCACGCCCATCCCCCGCATTCCTGCCTCCCAAGCGAAAAATCTCTCCGCGACTCACCAGTGCTACCGACCCTCAAGCCCCCCTCATTCCCACCCGTCGCCTCCTTCACCGCCTCATACACCCCGAAGTACACGGCGTGCGCGGGACCCGCGCCGAGGATCACGGAGGACACTCCGCGCCAGAGCGAGCGCAGGCCCTCGGTCGAGGAGACGCGCGAGAAGGCCTGCATAACGCCGGTGTACGCTGCTGAGGTTGGGGAGGTTTGCAGAACTTGCATGCGGGTCTGCGGGGCGGGGCGGAGGGAAAGGGATGGGTGAGTCGGTGGGTGGGGCGGGTTGGGCTGATCGCAAGCCCCATTCGAGCGGGATGGGAACCAGAACAGATGGTGCTAGATATGATTGTATGAATCGGCTGCACACCCACTCACCTTGATAGAATCGACAGGGTAAATGAGCGCGTGCTCGGAAATGCCCGCGAGCGCGCCCGCGAGGGCGTTCACGCTCAGCGGCGTGTTCTCCGGGAGGGCCTCGTAGTCGGGCTCCTCGTCGAGCAGGACCGGCAGGGCCTCGGGGGGTGGCTGTTGCACAAATTACAAATCCAAGCAAAGGATCAGCGTTCCGGACCCAGGAAAAACTTGAGTGCAAAAAGCGGCAAGAGGGACGCACGGAGGCAAGGGACATGGTTCAGTGTCGGAAAAAAGGAAGCGGAAAGGAAGGAATTGGGTCAGAAGAAGCAAGAGAGTAAGCCGATGCGGAGGAGGAGGCTGGAGAAAAGGGAGAGTAGAAGCGCCCTGTGCGAAGGGCGAGCAGCGAAGGAAGACGAGGAGAGCAGAGCCGCGCAGAGGCGCTAGGCTGGGCGAAGCGAGATCGATTCGGTGGAGGCTTCTCAGTCCAGATTTCAACGTCAATTGGATCCGCGGAGTGACAGATGAGGTCGGTAGACTCGCTTGGCGGGGAGAGCGTCCTTCGACTGGGATGAGGAGGAGAAGGAGGAGCTGGTGCGCTGAAAAAAACCCGGTGCGTCGTTTTCTTGCCGGAGCTCCAGCGGCGATGCGCAATCAGATTGAGATTGGCTTCACGTGTACGCCCTTCTCCGCGGAAGGGACGGAAAGCTCGGCGGCGCACGGGTGGAAACTTGCAGCTTTGCAACGCTGCGTCTTCGAATCGCTTTTGAAGGCTTATCGGCCGCTGTATTACATCTGCTCTTTCGCGGATATCACAAGAATATTTCACCCTTAAGACGGCCCCGCTGCGCTCCTCTCACTCAGCAACTTCTGCCACCGGAAGCCCCACCGGTGAGGCCGGCCCAGATGCGGATGAGAAGACATGGAGGGGAAGGAGGCCGAGGACGGCGCCCAGCCGAAGATCTCCGCTCTGCACGCTGAGAGGTTGACGAGCACCGTTGCGGTATTTTGATGCATGAATGGGCAAGGGTACGGAGACTGATCAAGACAGTGTCAATCACTGAGATCGGGTAGGTGCCCGATAAGATAACGGGTTGTCAGGGGCAGGGTTGCAGCACGCCATCGAAAGGGTGACCGGCGAAACACAATTTGCGACAAAATTCGACGATCCCTTCCAATGGTCCACCACGAAGACTACTAATGCGGGTGACGATCTGAAAAAGGAGACGTTTGATAGTAATACTCTGGCCGTCCCTTCATGGAAGCACTTGAAGACATGCTGTTCCCGCTCGGGAGCTGCCGCACATGAATCCAAGGAAGACAGTGTATGGAAATATCTTGTCCGTCGTACGGAAACCTTTGTAAGTTGGTGAAACCTTGTTTTCAGATACACAGGTGATCCACTGCAACCATCCATACACAGAAGATACACTACAAGCTTCACCAAACTCACTTGCAGCATAAGGAAAGAAGAACTAAAGAACTGCAGCACTGAGGATTCAAGAGACTTAAGGCATAAATGAATGAAGGGTCAAAAGAATGGAAGATGCCAAGGTATTTCTGGAAAACTGATGAATTGAAGGCTTGAGTGTGAAGTGAAGAGCTGAGGGTTGATGAGCTGATAAGCTGAAGAGCTGAAAGGATCTGATTTGCGGGAATGAAGCTATGGTTTTCACAGGCTGTTCTTGCTGAGACTGGCTGCTACCGGCTGTCTGCTACCAACTGTCCATCACCAGACTATCCTTCACTAGATTGTCTTGCCAGGGACTGTCCTACTGCAGACCTCGTGCCCAAGCACTGCTTGTTTTGAGACTGCTGTTCTTTTCAATGCTGTCCTTCCCTTGACTACTGTAGTTTCTGTCTTTCCACGGATGATGTTTTCTCTGACTATCCTATTCTGTCTAACATGTCAGGGAGGTGTCCAACATGTCAAAGTGGCATCCAACATGTTATCCAACATGCTGTCCAACATGTTGTCCAACATTGCATCAACACGTCAGGGGGCTGTCCAACATGCCATCCAACATGCCATCCAACATGTCAGAGGGTGACCCAACATGTTGTCCATCATGTCTCATGATCATCCAACATTCTCTGTGTTTAGAAAGCAAGGACATTGGTCAGCAACATACTGAAGTAACTCAAAGAATGTTTCAAAGAAGACTTTTAGCAGATTATTGACATAGCACAGCTTGCTCTGTTCATTTCATTGCTGTAAGCAGCTCCAAATTGTCGAGATTATATTGAATTTTAGCTCTGAAACATTAAGTTTATGCATCCAATAAAACACTTTTGTTTTCACCAAGAAATGTATGTGTTCTACGGGACTGTGTTTACCAGCCTCAGTCTTCCAGATGTGATGCCAGATATATCACTAGGGGAAATGAGATTAGTTTTAGCTGATATGTAAACACCGAGGTGTGGTATAAGTGTGAGGTAAGTACGGGTGACAAAAGCGAGTGATGGGTTGGGTAGCAAGGTGTGCAGCTCACACTGGCGAGCAATCCCATAGGATCAAGCCCCCAATGGACAAATCTAATTTTCAAAGACCTTTGAGAGCAGTTTAAATAGTTCAATGTCGTCTACAGAGGGTTGCTGGAAACGGTCAAGATAGCGATGGCACAGAAGGGTGTATGTGGGGTTTAAAATTTGGTTCACTGAAAATCGCGCGTCTGGCCCTCTCTTCGTCCTGCCTCCCACGTTCGATGCGGAACCTCGCCTTTCTTCCCCCGGAACTGCTCACGCTCATTGCCGAGCTACTTTTCATCACTGATCATGTCATCGAATCAACCGACGGGGACGATAATGTGGTTGTCCGCAACCCAGACCTTGCAGCGCTCTCGCAGGTGTCCCGCTCCTTCCGAAGCATCGCGCTTCCGCTGCTCTTCCGCAAGCTCGTCGTCGAGCACGACGGCGTGCTGGACTTTCTGATTGCTACCCCTGACCTGGCCGGGCTTGTACAGTGCGCATGCTGCATTGACACATTCGCAAAGGCGGGTCGACTGACTCCTTTTTTCGCAGATCCCTCGTCTTCTTCGCCCCTGACGAACTCCCGGTCGAAAGGGACCTCTGCACCTACTCGCGCAAGCTGCAGCGCGTCTTCGCCCTCCTTCCCCAGCTCAGCTCTCTCGTCCTCGACTCTCGGCGTTCAATCGCCGCGCTCGACCCGGGCGCGCTCGAGTACTGGCTCGACCTGCCATGGTCGACGCTCCTCGCCGCCCTGCCGTCCAACACTAGCACGTCCGGCCAGCTCACGCGCCTGTCGGTCTTGAACGTTGCATATCTGGAGACGACCGCCGATTTTTGCCACACTTTGAAGGACATGGTCTGTGGTGCGGGCGCATCGCTCCGCGTGCTGGACGTCGAGGAGCGCAGCTTCGGCTTGTCGCTCTTCCTCGATACCATCTCGCCGGCGTGCCCGAATCTCGAGGCACTCTCCGTGCTCCATACGGACTTGCACGATAGCTTCCAGCCAGCACATGCGCGTCTTCTTCTTTCCAACCCAACGGCCTGTCTTGCTAACGCAGCCCTGGTTCTCAACAGCCTTACTATCCGGACGCCTTCAGCCGCTTCCACCGGCTACGTGTCCTGCGGCTTAGCAGCCACCTCGACTACGACGACCCTCGTCCCTTCTCTCCACCGCCTCCTCCGGCGGACAGTTCTCGTCCCTGGCCGGCTGCGAGCCGCGCACGGCACCGTGCAGCGTCCGCTGCGCTCTTCAGCGGCCATCCCACGCTACGGGTCGTTGCGTGGTGCCGATACCTGCACGGTGTCAGTCCGCTCGACATACCCGTTAGCGCCGCAAGAGACTGGATCGTGTACCGGTGGGCGAGGAATGGGGGTCCGGAAGAACCGGAACTCGTGTACGAAGGACGTGCATGGGAGCAAATGGATCGAACGTTCTCCTAGTCGAGCTCCCTTCTGGCCGACCGGTCACGCGAAAGAAAATGACATATTGCTATGTAGAATAAAACTACGCAGTGCTGAGTAGACTATGCGCCATCCCGTCGTCGGCCTCTAGTCATCTGCCAACTCCTCCCAATCGCCCACCGCATCCTCCGCCTTCTCTACCTCCGGCGCCTTCTTCTCGCGCTCTTTCGACTTCGGCCGCCCATGCGCGACCAGCGGGCTCGGCACGCGCGTCACGGGCGCGCTGACCCTGGCGCCGAGCGCCGCACCCGACGTTGATGCAGCGGCCTGCGCCGTCGGCGGCGGGGTGCTCCAGGCCGATCTGGGCGTGGTCGGCGCGGGCGGATCAGCTGCCACAGCCGCGGCGGCGCTCCATGGGCTAGCGGGCCTTGAAGCTGACGCAGAGTGCGTTGCGCTGGCGGATCCCCACGCCGACGGCTTGGGCGCTGCGGCCGCGGCGCTCCCGATATCGGGGTGGGACCCTCCTCCGCCCCGACGCAGCTCGATGACCCCCGTCGCGTGCTGTCGGCGCGCTTTGGCAGCCTCCGTGAGGAGTGGGGAGGGGATG
>JTLS01000063.1:0-35868 GCA_000826855.1 Basidioascus undulatus
GATGCGTGCGAGTTGGAGGGAGTGTGGAATGGACAATGCTTATCCTATTGCAAACGACTCCACATGCCCAGTTTGACCTTGCCGCTCACCCTTCCATGCAACGAGACCCGCACGCTCACTCGCAACCACCGACATGCGCGCCGACCTTGGCTCCTGACACCGCATATGCGGACATGCTGATCGGCCGGTGCTCCATCGATCGGAAAGATCGCAAAGATGAGCGGACCAAGCGACCAAGCGTGGCTCTCGGCGTGTCAGTCGCATTCACCTTTAGGCGAGCCTCAGCCCGCGGTATTCGCCCGCGCTGGCCTTAGCCCGTCGCTTTGCCGTTCATGGTGCTGGACTCCAGATGCGGGTGGTGTAATACCGCCGTACAGTCGTCATCCACGGTCGCTCTGTGACGGGCATCCTAGTTAAATGGCGGAGGTGGCAGCCTTCCATCAAAGCCCCTTGAGTGACCCGTGCTCCCCGAACCGCTGTCCACTTTGCTGTGCATCTACATGTCTCTCCTGAACCCATTGGCAGAAGGCGGGACCCAGTTTCGCTCAAGTTAATCTCCTCCGCAGGGTAACTGCTGCGACTCAAAGCCAAGACTATTGTATGGCAACTCTCGTTCTTCCCTCTTCTCGCTTTCAGCAGGGCGCACACAACATTCTGCCTCTGCATGTCCGTCGTTCCGCACAGTTGCCATCTAGTGTAGGACGGATATGCCCCGAAATCTACCGCTGCGAGTCGCGCTCGCAGCAGTGTTGAGGCATTTCCGTTTGCTGGTTCAACGTTCACTGTCACCGTTGCATACTTACATCCAGTCATCCACCCTGCTTTTGGTGTATGTTCCTGTGCGCCACTTGTTCACGCTGCTTTCGGTGTATGTTTCTGTCCGCTCAGAGCGGGTTCAGGTAGAGGATTGATAGCCGTTCGAGTTTCATGACAGGGGAAAGCAACAGCATCCCAAGTCCAACTTCTTTGAGCTTACACTCTCTGGGTTTGCTAAGAAAACATCCTTATTTTGGTATACACAACATTCGTCTACCCCCTACGGGACTCTATGAGCCCTGGAGTTTCTGCTTTGAATCGACACGAGGACGCTGAGTGAGGGTCGGACGCGACTTCAGGTTCCCCAGTGCTCGAGGGGGGAGCAGTGGGACTACGGCTCCAAGATGTATCGATGGGGTCCGCGACCACCGCTAGGGTCGCGGGGCGAGCCCAGCGATGGAGCTCGTGTCCTGGTCCATCTCCGAGTGGACCGAGGCGACTGAGTGACCGGGAAAGTATTCCACTCCCCAGTGGGTATGCCTGGCCTCGTCAGCGCCGCCGTCTGAGACGGAGCCGTCTTTGGAGTCGGTCGTGGGCGTCTCGACAGGCCCTATCGCATCCGCTGCGTTGGCGTCGCCGGTCGGTCCGGAGGTCTCAACCTCCAGTTCCACCTGAGGAGCGGAGCTGAATGTCAACGCCTTCTCTCCGTTACCTGACAATGGCAGGCGGACAGACCTGGACATGGATTCGCCCGAATGTGTTGAGCGACACGGTCCCGCCAAGCGCCGTCCCAGCCTCGCCGCTAGAGCTGACGTTCGAACCGCGAATTACAGAGCGAAGCAGTCGGATTCCTCGTAATATAGCCGGGTCAAAGAGGGTGAGGAGTGCGTCTGCCCGGAGCGTGGAAAATAATTGTTATGATGCGTGGTAGACATGGCGCTTAATTTATAGACAAGCGGACGGGATGGCAAAAAGGACGTTGTAGACGCCGTAGAAGATGTAATTTCCCTGCCGAATACGCCGCCTGCTGCAGCGAAGTGTACTGTGCACCGGTTGCACTAGAGTGCTCAGCTATTGCCAACTCTCCATCAGGAACGAGAGAAAGACCTACGATCGCCAGCGGTGATAATCAAGTTGAGGATGCAGCTGATTGTAGGGTATACAGCTGTTGAGGTGCAATAAGCCTCTTCAGGATAGCTACATCAACGTCCCAATGCGCAAAACGATCCCCCGGAACCGCTCGTCAGACGCGAGCATGTTTCTCGCGGCGCTGCTGACGCTCCCACGACGCTGTCTCCGCTTTTGGTCGCTGTTACTTGAGAAAGGTCGCTGTGTCACCGAGCGAAGTCGAGCGCTCCCCAGAGCGGGAGGTCGAGATGCCCAGGTTGCGCATCGCGATGAACTCTGCGGGGTTGTGGAGCGGTAAACAAAACACAGGCCTAGCAGTTGGACTTATAGGCTGAAGATATTTCACACCCGCAAACGCTCGGTTGGGAGATAGGGAACACTTTCCCCACCGGGCGCGTCGAGAGAGGCCGTAGCAGAGGAGGTCGCCATGTCGTTGGTAGAGCCGCAGGAACGGAACGAGGACGGTGTTAGCGAATCGAGCAGAGGAAGAGAGTAGGGAAGAACACCAAGAGCACAGGAGACGTATGAAGGGGAAGACCAATGCATGTTGAGACGCCTTCGGGTCAAATGTTTGGTCGAGGGATGTCAACGTATCAATCTTTGTCTCGTCTCGCTTGGACCTCATGTCCACGGTTAAGTTGTCTGATGAGCGGCGCCCCAACACGCCTTTTTTATTATGAACAGACGCCGAGCGGTGCTGGAGACAAGGTCAGACGACTCAATTGGGTGGCCTGCTTGCGACGTTATCTAGGACCCAAGTGCTCGAGGTGTATTTTTCTCTTCAATGCCCATGGGGTCCGCGGCAAACGGAAGTCCCTGCTAAAGACATTCATTCGTGATAACAGTTATCCCAGCACCAGCACCCAGAGGTCCCAAAGGCTCGCAAAGTTCATCTTTCTTGACCATACGACCCTCCGGCATACGTCAGCAAGTAGTACTGTACCTAAAAGGACACCATAGGACCTCAAGAGGCGGTTATCTGCTGACATGCAGGCTCCTAGAAACAGTGATGGAGGAAACCACGAGATCACTTCTTGTCGGGGCGTGGCAGTCACTGGCACACCCTCACACTGCATTTAGCCGCGCGCCACTAAGCGCCGTGAGCCGCTACGACCCGCGCATCTTTGATTCGCTCCTCCTCATGCGCCTGCTGGAAATGCAGACACACCTACTCGTTTACAGAGTCCCTCAGCCTCACAAACCTCGCATGACCAATCCCAGCACTCGTTTTGGAGGACGCGAGGGTCTATGGACAGCGGTAGCTCGGCTCATGTGAGTCTGGTCAGACACCAGCTCAGGCCTTCGAGCACCGGAGCTGGACTCCATGCTTCTCATAAGCGTGCCTCATAAGTTTCATGTAGAGCCCACCGAAACTCCCTCAGCCGTATGTTACACTGTTTCGGGTAGTTACAGGCCACCGGCAATCGCTCGCGTGAATGTCGCACTCCTAGAAGGCAGCCCCGTGCGTAAGAAACACTCGTCCTCACCATTTTTTCTCGATCACATGTTTTTTTCCTGGCCAGTCCCCCAGGAACTAAGCACAGCCGAGGCAGCTTGGAGCGGAAGAGGTGGTACATGTAGCGTGGAAAGTGATCCCATCGCTCTCAGCAACCCGACATAACTGTTGTATTCCCTCCAAAACGCTGTCATGTCACGCAAGTCCCTAACGTATTAGCCTGCCTACACTTCCGTAAAGCACCACCCACCAAGAATAATAGTGCGACTCAGCCTCTTTGCCCCCTATCCCAGCTTGTCTCAGCCTCACTTCGTTTACGAGTAGCTAGTGGGGACAGTGACTTACTGCATCGCCTGCCCACAAAAGGTGTTTAGGTAAAATATGTGATACAACTATCTCATGTCGAACCGGATATGTCATTAATATCGTGTGTATTGCTACTCAGGCTATTCCCACTGCGACGGTGAAGTGGACGTTGTTTCGGTCGAGGGCCGCTGAGCAGTGTGCTGGTATTTCGACCGTCGCCAGCTCTGTAAGGGCAAGGGTTTCATGCATTCGATCAAAGGGTCCTGAGTACGGACCACTGCCAAACTAGTCATACCTCGAGGGTCGCTGAGGCATTGGCAGTACCGCCACTACTCTCTCAGGAAGTAGCCCCTTTTGCATTATGAGACCGAAAGTCTCACGTGATCAAGGTGTCTGTGTGCATTTATTTCATTCAAGCCCAAAGGGAGCAACCCTCCATGAAGGAGAGCGTGACCGTCTGAGCGGCCGTCATTGTTGAGGACTGCCGCGGGCAGCCGGAAGTTCCGGCGCAGTGCGAGCGTGCATCACTCAACCTTCCCCACAGGGTTGTATGAATTCATTTTAAACCTTCTTTCGGGATGACCAGTCAGCAACAACACAAGTTGCGACAACCGAGATGCGAGGAGAGCCACGCGGTTCAACAAAGTGCCTGACCTCGGCTAGGAAGCTGTGGCCGTCGGTCAAGTGGCCCCTCGGTGCAGTCACGAAGGGACTGAACTGTACAGCTTGCGTGAGCATTGGTTGCCAAGATGCTTCATAGGGGACCGGTCAATGATAAGCCGAAGTTCCCCCCCCTCGAAAAATGCCAAGCTCTGCGCTCTCAGCGTCGTCAGTCAACTGTTGTTGGGATGATGAGCGAGGCAATTCATAACCTGGTCCCAAAAAGCTCATTCAAATTTCACCTATATTGTACTGAATACAAGGCATGCGAATAAAAGCCTTTCAGTAGCACTGATTAGATAAGGTCCAGGAACGACCTTTATCAGCGACGGCCGGGGCGGCCGCCCCCGGCCAAACACGCGGTGGCCCGTCCGGGGTTCGCTTGGGTTTGCCCCGTCTGCCCTGACAACTTTTAGTCCTTGCCCTTCGCTCCCATTGTCTTTCATGGCCGCATAGCCCTTATTACCCTTTCTGCATCGGGATACCTCCATTACACTCTATAGATCACCATGGACCTCTCACACCACCTCTCCGCTGAAGCCCGGAGGCGTCAGCCGAGCCTGCTGAAGGGTGAGTGAGAGTGACACGGAGATCGCTTGTCGACGGCATCAGTGACTCATCTTTCGACTCCATTAGAAACTTACAAGTACATGATAATGCCCGTACGCTAACACTTGCCAAAGCATTACGACATTTGTCCAAACTGATGATCCCTACCAGGACATGAGGTCGCTGGGAGGAGGACTGCCGCACGTACGTCTTCAGCATCGCATTTAAGCTCCGAGGTGCTTCGATCTTGCTCACCTTTGTTCTTAGCCGTCCATGTTCCCCATCTCGCACGCTTCGTTCGACTTCCCTGTCCCTCCGCTTGCGCCAGGCGAAGAGGGAGAGCCGAGCGGAAATGGGAAGTTGGAGCTTTGGAGCGGGGAAGGGCCCAACGGGCAGCGCAGCACTTTGGATCTCAGTAAGTTTAAGGCTTGAGATATTGAGAAATAACGCTAACTTGAGGCTTTTTTGACTGCAGCTGTTGCTCAGCAATGTACGACATGAACCCTTGACATTTGAAGCTCGCCTGGTACTGAAAATAATGCACAGACGCTGCCGGCGCCGGGTTCCCCGAACTCACTGCCCCTTTCGAGGCCCTTACCAAGCTCCTGCACTCTCCGCCTTCGGAGGCAAAGCACGAGGTCGCGTGCACACAGGGAAACACCGACGGTGTGTCCTATCAAGGTGGAGTTTTTACCATGAGCTCGTACTGACCAGTATGGGATGCGTGCAGGTGTCGCGAAGGTTATGCGCTTGCTTCTGAACGTGCGTACTGGAGCTATGCGTCTAGACGTCTTTCTTGACAGAAATAAATCTACAGCCCGGTGACAACATGCTTTTCGAGGAATTCACGTAAGTCGGGCGCTTCAGCGCAACCTACAGCATCAGTCCTTACGACCTTTGATCTGTTTCAGTTTCCCGGGTCCTGTCGAAAACGCTCGCTCGATGGGCGTTGGGCTCGTCCCAGTCCGCCTCGACTCGCACGGCGCTGACCCGGCCCGCCTGGACGAGATGCTGGAATCCTGGAACGCGGAGGTGGCTGGCCCCAAGCCTCGCGTTTTCTACATGATCACGGTTGGGCAGAACCCCACAGGTTTGTGACGCCAGTCGGTTGCACCGCTGCGAGAATCCAATTGAGAGACTGTACTACAGGCACTACGGCGAGCCTTGAAAGGCTTCAGGCCCTCTATGAGGTCGGGAGGAAGCACGACCTCGTGCGTATAGCGTCCGGCTGATATACTAAGTGTACCCTGCTCATGCATCTACTGCCCACAGATTTTCCTCGAGGACGACCCTTAGTACGCTATATCTTCCCATTCTGCTAGCATGCAGCCTCGTGGGATCGTCGATCGCTTATCTCCTAACGCAGCTACTTCATCCAGCTTGGACCTTACGTCCCGAACCGGTCCAACGCGTCTCGCACTCCGCAGTCAAATGGATTGAACGGCCACAGCAACGGTCATCACACTGACGCTGCCGAGCTCGAGGTGCAGGGGGTCGCCGGCGCCCCGCCTTCCGAGTCCTCCATGAATGCCTTCTCGAAGTCGCTGTGCAAGACGTTGCTGTCTCTGGACATGGACGGCCGCGTAGTACGGATTGACACTCTTTCCAAGATCATCTTCCCTGGAAGCCGTCTTGGCTGGGTCACATTGAACCCCCTCTTCCGCGTATGTTTCGCGCTTTTCATCAGACAAAGCATCATGCTCAAAGCTGGGGTCAGGAACGCTACGAACGGATCTCGGAGGTTTCGACGCAGATGGGCAATGATAAGTCAACCTTGAACTGTAAGGCTTTATGTGTGCTGACGTGATGGGGCGATATCTACGCATCGGGCAAGCTCTGTTTGCGCAGATGCTTACTCCGCCGTCGAAGGGGCCCAACAACGGTGGATGGGGTCTCGAAGGATTTGCCCGCTGGATCAACCACGTCGTAGGTCCCAATCTTATTTCGCTATGCTGTGATCTCTATCCTGGCTAAGCGATAACCGCCGAACAGCGGAGATCCTACGCTGCGAAGCGTGACTTCTTCCTCGATGTCCTGCGCAGGGAATGTCCGCCGGAGCTAGGGTTCGTCAGCTGCGTCGCTGCGGAGGCGGGCATGTTCATCTGGATCCGGCTTCACCTGGAAAAGCATCCTCGGTTCGAAATCGACGAGACCAAGAGCCCGAAAACAAACACTGCGGCTCTTGTGGATGAACTGTTCCATTTGGTGCGTCTGCTGCCTCTCACCACACCAAGCCTGCGCATTGTGGCTGACGTTGCTCACGCTTGATTCGTTCCAGCTCGTCACCGAGGGATGTCTCATTCTTCCCGCCCACTTCTTCGCGATCCAGCACACCCTTCCTGCGGACTTCGAGGGCAAGGGCGAGCGCCTTGCCGACGACATGCGGGACCGCTGCGGTGAGTCTCTTGCTCGCGACCATGTCTAAGGAGAGCAGACTGACAACACATCACTGTAGGGTTCCTCCGCGCGACGTTTGCGGGTACGGAGGAGATTATGGAGACCGCTTTAGTTCGCTTCGGCAAGACCATGAAGGCGTTTTTCGCGCCAGCCGTTGAGGCGTGACTCCTCCCCTCACGACGCCCACTGCTTGTTCCCTCCTGCATCCTACATTCTTTCGCTTCACTAAGTCGCCAGTATGGATGCTTTTATTCGGAATGCCTTTTCAAATCTGCCGACTAGATCTTACTAGTTGCTTGCAGTCAAGCCGGGGCCAAAAGCGGGGTAAATCTGATGAATGAGACCCGCCCGCATCGCCGCAATTCGTGGATGAGGAACACACTGAATGTCGATATGTTTATGTCGGACTCTGCTGCTGGGATGATAGACTTGAACTACGCATTTCCTTGGAAAGACTGTCCCAGGAAGCATGTGTCGCAACCTGCGGACACTCAAAGCACACCGACACGTGGAGAAAGTCGCAACTGGCCATGCAAATGTAAAGCGGAACACTGAAAACCCTGATAAAGTAGAGGTTACCTTTCCCCTTCGGGCCATGGAGCGGCCAGGTTCCATACCGAAGATGTTCAACTCTGCAGCGTGCGAGCGTCAGGCCTGCCGGAAACAACAGGCCGTTGACGGCTGACGATTTCCCCTACTCCTGGGCGTTATACACAAGGGTTTCCTGTCCGTGTATTCAGATAGGCCATATATGGGTCGGACTGCTGCGTCTCGCGCTTTTGCGGAATAATCTGCCCACGGTGACAGCGGATTTCCCATGCAAACTACTGCAGCTCTGTCTTTTGACAGAAGCGTGTCGAAGCAAGCGTCCGATATGTCAAAATTGTTCATAAATCCGAATAATGCTCTTATACAAAGGTGGAGGGAGCTTTTCGTGGGCAAGAAAGGATTCTGGACGAGCTGAACGAGATGCGAAGCAAATGACCGGACGTGGCATTCGTTTTGGCTAATTGGAAATGCTTATCCTCCTCCGCCTCCGATCGAAAAGATAGAGCGTTAAAAGGGAGCTATCGTGATCCACTATGTACAGTTTTGTACTCAAGCGTTGGCGTTGCCGGCGGCTGTGACGGCTGTGGCCTGCTGCGCTAGGACGTCGGCGAGGGTGCCTTTGAGGTGAGCGACCTCCTCGCTATGAAAAATGGGGGAAAGTGAGGGACAAGTTTGTATTTTTACTAGTTATTGACAGACTGACCGGAGGGCCATAACTGTCTCACGCAGTGTGTCGTTTTCCGTTGCGAGCTCCTCCGTCTGCTCCTGTAGCGTCGACAGCCACCGCTTTTTACGTAGGCGACAACGCATCGCGGCTGTATTGGATATTGTGTATGAATGATTCTTGTTATTTCTCGATAGAAGAGCAGCCTGGAGACTTACCCTGGCGATTTCTCGATAGCACATCGGCCTTCTTCTCCTCCTCCGTGAGGGGACGCCCGTCCTTCGTCTTCTGCTTGCCGTTGCCCGCCCGCCCAACTGGCTTTTGAATTGGAGGGACGTCCTCACCCAAGTTCACCGTCCTCCAGGCCGCTGTTCCCGGCCCCGACAGCGCGATTGAACGCCGCTTGCGCGGTATGAGCCGCGGATGCGGCGGCGGGACGACATCGAAGGTCGACAGCTCGTTGATAGACGACGGAGTGGGCGATACCGACAACCCGGAGGATCCCTGAGAGTACGTGAGAGGAGGAGTGGAGCACGGATTTGTGCTCAGTCCCGAGTTGGTTTGCGAAGCAAGTTCCTGCCGGAGAAGCCAAAAGGTGTCGGCACACAAGGCTGCGTGTTCCGCAAGTGCCGGACATCATAGAACGAAGAAGGACGAACCTCAAGGGTCGTACAGTTCCCAACAAGCATTCCCCCTCCTCCCGAAGGCGCCATCAAGTTACCCGGAGCGACGGTTGACTCGCCCTCGTACGGTCGTGGGTGATGCAGCTCGGGCACGTTCGACGCCGCATCCGTCTCCTCCGCGCCGGCGGCTAGCCACTTGAGGAGCTCGGCCGCCCCCGCGATGGCGTCCGTGTCCTGCACGTCCGACGGGAAGGTCATAGAAGGGTCGATAGGGATATCGACCAGCTGCCCGACATCGCAGTCTGGGCTTGGCGGATCCTCCGCGGGGTGCGGCTGCTGCTGCTCGACAGACAAGAAGAGGCTCGCGAATGGATCGGGCTCAGGCGCGTAGCGGGGAGAGGGCGCGGACGGCTGGATCTCATTTCGACGGGCGCGGGAAGCGGGTCGATAGAGAGGGGAGCGCGTGAAGGGGAGGTCCAGGTGGTCGATGCCAGAGTTGAGGGTGGTGGGCCCGGTGGACAGGGCGCTTACGGGGGCTAGGACATAGTCTCAGCGCCAGATCCTATAAGGCCTTATACCTCTTCGAAGGGTCAACCAGGATTTTGTTGAGCTGACTCACCCTCGTCGAGGGCATCCATGCTATCCCTGAGCTCGCAGAAACCTCACAAAGCGTCGGGCTGCCTGCCGCTTTCGTTTTTGGGAAGACAAACCGCGCTGAAATTGACCTTCCTTTTGCGCATCAGTATCCGGTTTATACAAGTATACCATTACCTGTTTAGGAAAACGTACCTGACGAAGGGCAGAGTCCAAGCACAGGCGAGAATGTCGAGATGGGTCACAGGCGTGGACGTTTGGCTGTAGAACAGCGCAGCGCGGGTATCTGCCCAGACGGTCGGGGCGGAGGGGCTCTGTAGCGCTCGTTGTTCTATCGTGTTCTTCAGGATGATTCTTGTTGGTTCGGGGTAGCAGTTGCTGGGCGGGGCGAGCAAGAGGTCGCGTGTTGGCAGGCGGTGTCCGTAGCCCAGATATCCACACCAGGTGGCTGGACTGCAGACCGTGTACAGTTCGAAAATGTCTTGAAAGGGAACCAATCTTGGGGATACCTTCTCAAGTCCTTACGCAATTTCGGTACAGATCAGCCAGGAGGCCGGCGGCTGGGCTCTCGATGCCAGCGGAAGAAAATGACAACGACTACACGTGCCTCGAGTTTCTTCTTGCAATGTCCTGCTAGAAAGGTTCAGGGGAAATAAGCCACACTCAATGTGACATTGAGTTCTAAAAAAAAGGGCGCTGGCTCTAATGTCCTCGTGGACTCCTGGAGTCTAAGGTGAGAGAGGGTGAGCGCATTCCTGAGCATCCAGTGCGCAAGGTTTCCGTGCTGATGGAGGAAATCAGCAAGGTACCCCGTCTTAACAAAGTTCTATCCAACAGCCTAGATATTTGAAAGAAGGCCCTACAACTTCGGTCTTCGTAGCCTACACGAGCGAGGGGGCTCTCCCGAGTAATTGACCACAAGGCGTAATTTGCGACCTTTAGAAGTTGACGCATTGACGACTCCTGACCGTGTCTGCACATCGGACTGGGCTTGGTATTGTTTTTAAAGTCAGTAGTATCCTTGGGCATTACTAGTAGGGTGTGAAATACCAAGATCCCAACACTGGGAAGTTTGGTCAAGTCCCGTAGTTCCACGAGTCAGGAGCTGTGCCGTCGACCCGTCGCGAAGAGGCGGCTGTGGACGACAGCGTCTTTGGAGGCGGACGTTGTTGGCGGGTAAAAAGCTACTTTTATACACCTTGGAGGCTTGTGTAACAATGTATCTCCGTGTTTCGGTGTCGCATCGTACGGTAGACTGACATCGCGAGCGGTCTGAAACGTGTTTAAGACGGGGGCCTGACAAAGCGTGGGTTACCGAATTGTCTAGTGAGGACGGCTTGTTAGGGATACCACTAAAGCTTCCCGATACAGATGGTAAAGGATTTATATCAAGATAGAGTGTTAATCAGCGGCAAAATAAGCAGCGTGAGGGTGCACCCAGCGCCTGCAGCCCGACCAGGCGTTACCGACCGCCGGGCACTCCACTTCATAGTCCCATGATGTTGCGAAGTGGCTCGGATCTTGTGAAGGCGAACCCCAAAGATAAAACTTGGCTTCGTTAACCGATCAAAGGCCTTGGGGCGCAGTGGAAGCGAAGTTCAGTGTCTACTCGGCTGCAGATACGCAGGCACGAGTATGTTGGTGGTGGGCGACTGCGGCATATGTAACACGTACCGTCATAACCTGTGAAAGTGTTTGTATTCAAAGCTCAAATGAGACTCAAGTAGCTCTTGGTGTGCATGAACGCTTGGGGTAGAAGATGAGGAACTCCACGGTCTTGCATACTACTTCCCACCCAAGGAAGGCAAGGTTCATACCAAACGAGATACTCTGCGGCTGCCTTCTTTATATTGGATGGTACTAAACTGTAATACAAGCTTTAATAACTCTTGGATGACTAGCAGACTCTTTTAGCGGGTCAGAGGCCAGCTGGCAACGGTGCTCCCGTTTCGGACCCTGCATTGAATGAAGCCCTTGGAGAGTACTGCTGCTGGAGCTCAAAGCATACAGACATATGGGACCATACTAGTCGTTTCCAAGCCTCGCTCTTCTATGAGGTAAAAGAACAAGAAAGTGGTCCAGGTAGGCAGCAGTGTCTCCTGCCGCGCTGCGGAAAGTGGGAAAGCAGTGGTTGTGGCGTGAAGTTCTTGACATATCGGGAGGCTCCAGTAAGTCTGTGTCCTTGCTGGGTATGAAGCAATCATTATATCTTCTGAACTGAAGATGCAAGCCAACTGAAAATGACAGCTCTGCACAGCGTTCAGCCGACAGCACCGCAAAATTCAAAGGTACATCGTTCGTCCGTGTTTGAAGTCTTTGGGACTGTGAATTGACCTCGTGAAAATTCAATCAAGTCCAATTTTTTATTCAGTTATGGCGGGGAGTTCGGCACCTTGGAATGAGTCTTCTGGCGATACTGTTGAGCAGACACTGTAGACGACCGTCATGGACGTCGGGTTGTCAAATGGTTTTCAAATGCCGACCCAGGTATGTTGTGGGGGATTCGTTCTTATGCCTACCTTTCTCTTTCATACCTGCCTTACTGGCAGTGCTCAGCCAGTTGGTTCCTATTCCCTCTTCGTTCCTCAGGGGAATCGGTTTCTCCATTTTCCTGTCACGCTATCGACCGTAACTTTCTGAATAAGTAAGCCTTCCGTGGATAGTCCGGGGCAGGGCCTTGCCGACATTTGCCCGCATCGTTTCATGCACGAGTCCTTCTCAAGTTAAATTGATCAGTCATTATCCTGAGATTAGGGGACGTCAAACTCGCAACCGTGGATTAAGGTTGCGAGCAAGTTGCGTGCGTGGCCAGAGGCGCAACGCACGGGCAAGTTGCGGCTCGGTTACGCAACCGCCGCAACCTCTCCGAAGTTTTATCCCCTAATGTATTCTTTAAAATTACCTAGCATTCTTTTTCCAGTGTCTGATAAGAGCGTTCTGATGTTGGCGCTGCCTGAGCAAAGGAACGGTTGGACGGCAATGCTGTCCCGGTGCGGTATCTGCACGTACGCGTTTGCTTTTGGGCATCAGGTGTATTCAAATGATTACAAAAAGTGGTAGATCATTATTGGAAGCTAATGGCCAACCTGAGGAGTGAAAGCCGGGGGACATATCTTGTATGTGGTAGCTTGCACGTTACAGCTTGCAGGACGCTAATTGTTGCTTTGGCCAGAATGTTCTCATTTCCTTGCCTGCTATCTAAGGGCCAGTGACTGCTCATAAGATAACAGGAATGATCAAATTTTTCTTCCCTGCGCACGCAAAGGCGGCTAACCTGACAAAGTGCTGAAACTGTTCACGCATGAACATGGCATCCCTTGGCTGCCTCCGGTTTCGCCTGAACATAAAGCTAGGCAGTCTTGATAACCATGTTGTCCTTTCTAGGTCCAAGCCCATGCAACATATCAAATACAAAAGAGCAGGTACGGTGGTGAGCCCAAGGGCAGAGCATGGTGGTCCTCTTTGGCATACCAAGCTGTTCACTGCCTTTGAAACCTCCAAAGACGTTCATGCAAAACTGCACAAATCTGTACCTGGCTTAGAGGGGGAATCGGTCCTGCCGCGCTTGCGTCGGCCTTACTCTAACAAGTGTATGAGAGGCTAAGCGGTCTAAACCGCAGCGGCAGGGAGCTGCTTAGTCAGCTCTAAATCATTTCTTTCTCCTCTTTTCAGCACTTTTCTACACGTTTTAGCACCTTCACAAATGAAAAGCATAAGATATGCTGGACCAATTTCAGAGACTCTTATGGCCCGTGTAGCGCGATCCGAGAAGAGAGCGGAACGGCACCTCAGTCGAGACTAGCGACAGAAATGTCGGCAGAGCGCGCCAGGCGAGAGCCGGCGCGCGCTGCCTCGGGTCAGCCATCAACGCTCGCCGTCTTTTTGCCTTGCCAGTCCACTCCACCCCCCGACCGCCATCCTTACACCAGAATCGGATCCTAGGTCTACGATGGGAAAGAGTGTTGCGCGTGTATACGCGGACGCGAACGAGAAGCACGGGCGGAGCTGGTGGGATTACGGTACGCCGGTCGACCAAGATCAGGGCATGAGCCCGCCCGCGATGCTGACATTATGGGGCCTCGCAGACAACTTGACGGTGCAATGGGGGGATCAGAGCAGCTATGAGGTGGTCAGGAAAGGTGCGCGGCTCTACCGGTGTCTTGGTGTCACGAACGAGGAGCTGACCTGGTGGACTTCCAGTCGGGCGGGGCAAGTACTCGGAGGTGTTCGAGGGCGTCAACATCGTCAACGACGAGAAGTGCATCATCAAGGTGCTCAAGCCCGTCAAGAAGAAGAAGATCAAGCGCGAGATCAAGATCCTCCAGAACCTCGCGGGCGGGCCGAACGTCATCGCATTGCTGGACGTCGTCCGGGACCCTCAGGTGAGCAGGTGGACACGTTGCTGGACTGGAGAAGAAGGGAGAGGATGGGAATGAGGAGGAGGCCTGGCCAAGGAGATCTAGGCAAGGATAATGGGGGATGCGCGGGGCAGGTGATTCAGCGCAGCGCTGTCTGGCCTCGTAGACTTCATCACAACGCGACTCTGGAGGATGACCTTGTGGGCGCTCGAGAAGAAGACACGGACACCGTGTTACTCATCACGCCGCGAATCATGAATGTTGTGCTGACACTGCTGGTACCTGCTTCACAGTCCAAGACCCCGTCCAGTGCGTTCTCTTCCCCACCCCAACCCTCAGCTTGTGGTCTGACACTCCCGTCCTGCCAGTCATTTCCGAATATGTCAACAACACTGACTTCAAAGTCCTTTACCCCAAATTCACCGACTACGATGTTCGCTACTACATCTTCGAGCTGCTGAAGGTGCGATCTGGTTTGACGTTAGGGGCTCTGCGACGCACGGCTGACCAAGCCCTGTTGTCCCCAGGCGCTCGACTTCTGCCACTCCAAAGGCATCATGCACCGCGACGTCAAGCCGCACAACGTCATGATCGACCACGAGAAGCGCAAGGTGCGTGCTCAGCGCGTCGTCTGCTTCCAGTTGACATTCATCTGACAAGGCGCTGGTTCTCTACAGCTGCGACTGATCGACTGGGGTTTGGCGGAGTTCTACCACCCGGGTACCGAGTACAACGTCCGCGTTGCATCCCGGTACTTCAAGGGTCCGGAGCTCCTCGTCGACTTCCAAGAATACGACTACTCGCTCGACATGTGGAGCCTGGGGTGCATGTTCGCGTCGATGGTGCGCCGCGCTTCTTGTTAGACCGTCGAAGTTATTGCGGACCAGGCTAAAGCAGCTGCGATGACGTTCTAGATCTTCCGGAAGGAGCCGTTCTTCCACGGCCACGACAACTATGACCAGCTTGTGAAGATCACCAAGGTGCTCGGCACGGACGAGCTGTACGCATATCTCGAGAAGTACGATATCGACCTCGACGCGCAGTACGACGACATCCTCGGCCGGTATGTTCAAGTTGAAACTGCTTTGCACGATCGCCGACGTCCCACCCCGTGCTTATCTCCCTCAACAGCTACACCCGCAAGCCCTGGTCCCGCTTCGTCACATCCGAGAACCAACAATGGATCTCGAATGAGGCGATCGACTTCCTCGACAAGCTCTTGCGCTACGACCACCAGGAGCGCCTCACCGCGGCGGAGGCGATGCAGCACCCGTACTTCGAGCCCGTCAGACCCTGAATCAAGGCAATCATCCTGCATCTTGTTCGTCTCGATCCTTTGCGTTCTCCGATGCACTCACGTTGACTAACGGACGGTCCATCGACGGTGCGCAGTCGATACCAAGGCCTCCGTAGACTTCAGCCCTCCCACGTACCATCCTCCCGAACGAACTCTCGCCCAACCTGGCTTCCGCTTCCCTCTTGTTCCCTTTCTTTCTCGCTGTTACTCTCGCGGTTATGTTTCCTCTGCATCTCGCATCTTACGGGCTTATACTATGATATCACATGCTGCGCATCCACTAACGTAGCCTGACGGTCTCCGGTTGTGCCTGTGCTCGGGTTGATGCTGCGAGTAACTGCTGATGATGGATAACAGCGGTAGGTGCAGCTTTCTGCCTCTTCGGTCTCGGACTCTTGCATCATCGACTACACAATCCGTTTCTTCTGCCGTACACTCCTGCAGCTGGCAGCCACGTCAAAGTCTGGCTCGTCCAATTGATCTCGCGCCACGCCCTAGGCGTGAGGCTTGCTATCGGGCATCTTTGGAGGTCTTGGGCTGGAGGTCTTCGCTTTACACGCTTCGTGCTGTATGATATATCCAAGAGGCGGTACCAGAGACCTAGAAGGAACAATGCACAATGCAGACTGCATGGTATACCCTCGTTCGGCTCAAAAAACACCCTCTTCGAAGTCCCACACCTGAGCGCCGCTAACAGTTTTGGCCGCGAACGCCTTGAACTCCTGATGAGCCGGGTCGTGGTCTAAATCTGCGGGTAAAAGCACCGTCAACTGGGGATGCCGGCCGACTCGCCGGCCATAGGTATAGAGAGCGCACAGTAGAGGCGGTCTGCGTCGTTCTGCGATGCCTGCGAATATCAGATCAGCACAGAACTTCAGACATAGACGGCAAGGGAAAGGGGTCGCACAGCAAAGCGAAGCACGAAGACGTGCTCGTATGCTCCGCTCATGCCCTCGGGACTGTTCTCCTTGCCAGCGGTCAACGACAAGACGCCCTTGCACTGGTCCTTGAGCGCCACGAAACGCTCCGCGAAGGCCTTCTTCCCCGCGTCAGGAAGAGAAGCCGGGTACTTAAACGCGACGATGTGAGTGATTGGCATTGAGGCCGTTGAGAGCGGAAATAACGAGATTGGGCTTGGTCAGTAGCGCAGGAGGCGAAATGGTGATGATGGTCGGTGGGCAAGCCGCAATCTCGGCGTCGTCGCCTTCTGATGACGACGATAGAGAGATTGGCAAGCTCACACTGGATTTTCTCGGTTGAGTGCACTTGCGCTCATGGCAATGAAGGATGTTGGAATGTAACGCCGAGGTACATAAGTGATATAAATGAGCAAGCCGGATAATGCTAGCCACGGCAACCATCCCAATGGTGATCACAAGAAGCTGGGTAACAGATAAAAAGACAAGTCTGCGCGATGGGCACATGCAACGACCAACAAGGGAGAGATGTCCTGTACAAAGAGAAGAGGAAAGAGCGAGAACCCAATGAACGTCTAATCCGGCTACGACAACGCAGGCGACGCAAGGTTCAGAATCCACAAGACGAGGAGCCCCACCGCCAGCTTGAGCCTCAGGTCCTTCCCGATCGACGTGCCAGCGATGCGTGCCCAGTCCAGCACTGTACGCTGCCGCCATCCAGGCGTCCACCCCGCAGCCTTCGCACTGGCGTTGGCAGCCTCGACGTCCACCGTGCTCGGCTTCTCGCTCTCGAGCGCGAGCGAGATGCGCTCGATCGGTTGCTGCGCCGCAGACGACCCAGCAGTCGCAGGGACGACTTCGATCTGCTGCATGAGGGGCAGGGCAGGCGCAGACGGCGGGACGGCTGTGACGGGAAGACGCTTCTTGCCGCCGCCGCAGATCCACTCGGTCAGGTAGCCCGTCGCGGTGGCAACCTTGTGAGAGAGGAAGAGGAAGATGGCGCTGGAGATGAGGAAGTTGATGGGGCGGAGGGAGGTTCCGGGGATGACGAGGAGGATGCCTGGACGGGGCCACGAAGGGTGCGTGTCAGCAAGGAAGACACATGCTGCGCAGATGACGGGTATAGAATGAACCCTTGGTATCGGCGGCGAGCCAGACATGGAACTGAAGAATGAAAGCTGTGAAGTGGAATGTGCGCATATCAGCGATGAGCTCAGCCGCGTCGACCGGAAAGGTCAGCTCCGAAACGTACTCTCAAGACCTGCAACAGAGACCGCGCCATGTCAGCTCGCGACTTCACAAGAACCTTTGTCTGAGGCGACGCACTGCATTGTCCGATCCAGCAGAACACCTTGGACGAGGTCGAGCGCAGTGCGGTGGTCGCGTTGCGGAGGATGATGAACGCGAGGACGGGCAGGACGGACACGTAAGGATGCCAAGCGTTGTACGTGAACTTGCTAGGCTGGCTCAGCTCGAACCACATGAACCCGGCGAGCGTGACCGCCGCGAGCGCAACGCTCGCCTGGCGGGCCTTGGGCCACCACGGGCGGTCGGCGATGCGGAGCTCCCTGAACTTGAGGCTCGCGAGCGCGACGAGCATGCCGGCGTAGACGATCCACATGTCGAGCGCGACGCGGAAGCGCCACTCGGTCGCGGACCAGCGGATGTGGAAGACGCGCTCGAGCGCCCAGAAGAGCGTCTCGAAGTAGGGCGGGGTCGAGATGAGGTACGTCACGAGCGCGGCGGAGACGACGAGCTTCGCGAGGAGGAAGGCAAGACGCTCATTGTACTTGTGCCCGGCGTACATCGTCCCCCAGATAATAAGGAACCAGAGCGAGACGAGCGGGCTGAAGTAGTAGGAGATCTGGAAGGGGGTTGAGGGGGTACGTCAGCCGAGGGACTCACGAAAAGGTGCTGGAGAAGACCAACGTAGTCGGTGTTCATCACGTAGGCGAGGACGACCGTAAGGAGGTTGAGGCGGACGAGGACGTTGGCGATGCGCGCGAAGCCAAAGTCGGCCTTCTTGTAGTAGAAAGTGAAGTGGCCGAGACCTGTTGAACGAGCACCAATCAGCCAAGGCAAAAGCGGGAGAGGACAGCCTAGCATTGATCTTGACATACCCGTCATGAACAGGTACGCAGCCACAAGGACGCGGATAGGGTTGTAAATGCCGGAGATCTTGGATGCGCCGAGGTAGTGGTAGATCAAGATAGCGACTGCGGATCCGCCTCCGCATGAGTCCCCATCCCCTTTGACACCCTTTCAACACCGCACGCCATCAAGAGAGAAACGCACTCTGCATCCACCCTTTCCACTCGTCCGTCTGGTCGCGGTTCAGGAACCCGAGGTCTTTGTCGCCCTTCTTCATCGTGCCCAGGCCGGCGGCGAGCGCGACGAGGCTAAGAAACGCGAACGTCGTGGGCTCGTACTGCTTGTGCTCCTTGAGGAAGACGTGCGTGCGGTCGGCGAGGTAGAGGATCCCGATCGCGCTGCCGAAGATCGTGAGCGGCGCGAGAATCTCCTCCTTCGGGAAGAGCATAGCGAGGCGGGGACGGGAGGCTGCGGGGAATCAGGGGGTAAGGACATTGCGGAGGAAGATGGGCGAAGGGAGAGAGGGGGCGAACGCACCGAGGCGATTGTGGAAGACCTTCCCGAGAGGAGCCCAGAACACGATGAAGAGGAGGAATGCGAGCTGGACGCCCGTGAAGCTCGGGTAGCGGCGGCAGCAGGTCTTGTCGAGCGGGAAGCGCTTGGGGAGGACCTCGTTGCAGCGGTGGTTGAGGAGGATCTGCGCCTGGTACCTCAGCACGCTGTGCCCGTAGTGCAAGCCGTCCGCCGTCTGGCTCTGGCCCAACGCGATCACGTCGTTGAACACGAACGGGATCTCGAGGTCGGGCCTTGGAGCTGCGCCACCGGGCACGCCGTCGGCGCCTACGAGTAGGGAGCCCATCGCGGAGATGTCCGGGTGCGGGTGCAGCCGCGCCGCGAGATCCGCGTTCATCGCGTGCACGTCGGTCGTGTGGATCGTGCGCGCGCGGTCGGCGGAGAGCTTGGGCTCGAACGGGTCTTCCACGGGCAGGAAGACGACTTCGTCTGCGACCTTTCGGGCAGGGTCGCTGAGCTTCGAGAACGCCCAGTCGACCCGTTCGGTCCAGGTCGTGAGCCCACCGGACTCGGCGGAGTTGCGGAGGTACCAGAGGCCGGTGCCGAGGACGAGGAGAGCGGGGCGGGTCGAGAGAGAGACGGGGGAGGAGATGAGGTCGGCCGTGCGCGAGGTGTTGAGGTAGGGGTCCCAGTGGAAGGAGAGGGAGAGGCCCGAGGGCGCGGAGTGGGTCTTGTCCGAATGCTTCTCGGTCGGGTCCGAGGTGGAGAAGGGGTCGGGCGCGCCGGGGTCCACGGTGCGCAGGAAGGAGTAGTACAGCTGGCGGGTCGTACTGTCGCCGATGAAGACGACGCGTCGGTCCGACAGGCAGGCCGCGATATCCTTCTTCTGGTAGCTGTGCAGCATGCAGCCTGGGAGAACAGACTATTCAGACCTCCTGCCCGCTCAGATCCCAGCAGGAGAGGATTGGAACGCACCGTTTGGCTGCCAGTTCTTGAACTGCTCCGGCCCGTCAATGAACAGTCCGCTGTTCAACAAGGCATTACACCGGTACGGATCCGCGCCGTCTGCCCGGCCGCCCATCATTTTGAGTCCTCAATCCAGCACAAGGACGCGATCGAGACGGACCGAAGACGATATTCCTGACGACGTTCAGGCCGAGAATGACGGCGATGAGCGCGAGGAGCGCCGAAGACACGAGCGCCGGGTTGAGCTGCATGGTCCTCGACGCCGACTGAATATCTCCCCGGCAGGACTAGGGGCGGTGATGGGGTAAAAGAAGGTAAAGATGGGAGGGCAAGCTGCTGGTGTGAAGGCGAAGGGCAACGAGAAGGCAGGCACAAGCTGGCAGGCGCTGTGAGGGATTAGAGTTCGCGTGCCGCGGCGCGTCGACGATCTTGTCTTCCTGTTGCCTTCTCCCTGGCGGTACTTCTTCGGTTGATTCTGTCTGGGTTCGTTAGGCCAAACTACATTCTCCATACAGGACCAGTAGGACGGCGGTCGGAACGGCAAAGTCGCTGCACAGACGCGTTCGCGCTACGACGCGCCGCGTCATTAGTTTTGTGACAGCGACAACAGCTTGTCTCAGACGGCACTGAATCATTTCGGCCTTTTTCAACCTTTTTTCACTGCTCATCAGGAGGATACCTATATGCTGTTTTGAATTCAACGTGCTGAGCACGCATTCCAGGTGTACAAGCTACCGACGACGGGCCGCTGCGTTGTAGTCTACGAGCTCGATCGTGTGCTGTCTCCCTCAGAACATACCCCCAAGGACAAGTCGATCTCCCAGTTCATAAAAACCTCCGATGGTCATTAAAAGAAGTAGCATCTGCCAATCTCACTGAGCCATTCCGTCCTTCAACCGTAGTACCGCTTGCTCGCAAAGTACTTCTTGACGTTCGGGCGGGCCTTGACGCCCTCGACGGCTCCTTGAGCCTGGGCGCCTTGTCGAGTCCATCCCAGTCGTCGTCGTGTGCGATCTGCGACCACGGCATCAATGATCCTGCTGATCCTGAGGCCATGCTTATGGGTGTGGGGCGCAGACATACCTGGAAGATGACAAAGTCCGCATAGGTGATCTCCTTGCCGAGACGAACGGACCACCGGAGGACAGCGGCGAGGTAGAGAGAGCTTGGAGGCCTTGGATGAACTCTGCGAAAGGTGCAAGGGGGACCGTTCAGCCTGCGGAAGTAGTAGTAGAACGTGGGGACGCCTCCGATGGCGCTGAAGTTCATTCGAGTGCATCAATCAGTACGCAGACGCTGAGTGAGTCGAACGTTGCTTGGTTGAGGCACGCACTCGTTCGCAGCGGAGGGGTTACCGCTGTCAGTGGTCTTGGGCATGCTGGTAGTGTGCGTGGGTGCGATGAGTTGGAAGTTGGGGGGATGAGGAGCGTTCACTATCCGTGCTCGTACTTTATACTCGGACGTAGCGACGGGGGCGCTACAGCTGACTTGGGCACGGCGTCATTCGCTGGGGAAGGCCGATCGAAAGTCTGTCAGATCTTTATGCATTGAGTTTTAATGTATATGTGGTTTGCGCATAGCTGCATTTCACGTATTAATAGCTACTTGTCCCTGACAAGTAAGGTGGAAGGAGGTGGAGGTGATTATCGGAGTGGGAGGGCAAGAAGCCACCTTGTCAAGCTTGCAGTGGGCTTGAGCCTGGACTGTACACTCTCAAAGAATTCTTTCGCTGACCAAGAGCCCGCATGGCTGGGGCGTTTCTAGCCCATTTATTTTTGTAGGATACATAGCGGGTTGCGCTGTGAAGACGGAGGCTGGAGTTGGCGGTCGCGTGAGGCTGCGAAGCCCGCAGCGACCCGACGCCGGGAGCACTCGCTCTCGTCTTGGAGGCAGACTTGGTCTTGCGGCGTTGATGCGCATACAAACTGGGTTATTCCTCGCGGTCATGGTGACCTACAAAGATACTTGGTTTTCATTCCTTTTTCATCTCTCTTCGACACTCAACGACATGTTTGCTTAGTCAGCGGGTTTGGCACGGCGCCTTCCATGCCGAGCGTCATTGAGACTCGACCCTCTTCCTTTGCCGCTCACCGCTGCTTTCCCTTCGTACTGCCGCTTTTCTGCGTCTTGCTCCTTCACTATTTCTTATCCTAATCCAGCAGCATGTCAGCTTCTGCACCGGCACTCACCACCGACCACACGGCGCTGCTCCAGCTCTCCACGGCGCTCCTCACCCAAGCGCTCGACCTCCTCTCCCGCCTTCCCTCCCCCTCCTCCCTCTCCCAGCCCTCAGCCCTCATCCCCGGCTCAACAATCGGAAAGCACCTCCGACATGCATACGCGCACTTCACGCTCCTGCTAGACGGGATGGACGGGGGCGCAGCGGTGGACTATGACGCGCGGCAGCGCGGGCTCGCGATGGAGCGGGATCTGGAGGCGTGCCGGGCGGTGACGAGGGAGTTGATTGAGCGGTTAGAGAGCGAGGGGTCGAAATGGGAGATGGGGCGGGAGGTGACGCTTAGCGGTGAGCCTTCCGTGGACGGAGATCATCAGAACAGGAAGGAACCTCGGAACTGAAGATGGCGATGCGGTGGATAGCTACCACGCCAATGCGGCAAACTTTCTCTACGACTTACGGACGCGAAGTGTGTCCTCGTTCTTTAACTGAATTGGTGGATATAATTAAGTGCTGACGGTTCATGCGCGGCAGCTCTGGTTCGCTGCGCTTCACGCCATCCACCACTACTCCATGATCCGAGTTCTAGCAGTGGCCGAGCTTGTACGCTCCATCTCCTCGCCCGAAAATCTCCACGTTTACAAATCTTACGATCCAACCGGGTATCCAGAAAATCGACTTGTCCGAGGACTTCGGTGTCGCGCCCAGCACGCTCGTGCACCGCGCGGAGACGGAGGAGGCAGCAGCGGGACATGGGGAGAGCGCGAGATTGTGAGGGGGGTTTGCATGCACTGTAAGCGTTAAATCTCTATATCGCACCTAGTACCTGAACTGCGAAGTGCTGAGATTTTTGGAGGAACATAGGTCTTCTCACTCTGCGTTGCCAGACATTATTATTGCATCGCCGCATCCTGCATGGACACTTACATCTGCTCACCGCTCTGCTTGTGCATTTCAATGCTTCTTTTCGAGCTCACACACCTTTGTAGCGCGTGGATTGCATGTGGCAGGCGCGGGTTGGCTGACGGACTGGGGCCGGCCGATGTTCAGTTGACACCTCATGAGGACCGATTCAGAGTCCATTTCAGAACTGTTCACTCGTCACGAATTTCGAGTTTACTTCACCGCGGACATCGTGCGGCCATTCAGGTCGCGCGTGCAGTATCCCTGCAATACCTCAATGGATATTGTCGGGGCTGGCGCTGAAAACCTACCTCGATCTGGGTTTTTCTGCGAAGCCGTGCTTATTTTGCAATAAACACTTTCTGCAGACGATTGACGGCAACAATGAAAGAAAATACTCTTGCTTCGCTGCAGAGGTTACCTCCGATACCGCGTCTGCCTCGCCTCGCCTCGCTCGGGCCTGCCTTGCCCTTTTGTGGACAACCACTCTTATAGCGCCCTGTGGCATCGTGCCACGAAACCATCGATAAGCTGTTACACCCCATCACATCTCGAGATGCCCCACAGGGCAGCATCCTGAGTTGCAGCTTTTGAAGTCGCGGACGCTCGAGCCCGGAAAGCCGGCTTTCAGTTAGCCGGTAGCGGCGCGCCGCCGGAGATTGCATGTCATACCATCGCGATTGACCTTCGCGTCTTCCTCGTCTACAACCACGACCTTTCCTTCGCACCCCTATTTACCCAACTGACATTCAATCAAACAACCATGTCGTCTCCCAATTCTCAATTGGCGGAACAGACCTTTCAAACGATCCACGACTCGCTCGACCTCGATGAACTTGACACCAACCTGCACGTCTTGTTCGCTCAACGGCCTTCGGGGTTTCTTGTGATCAAGTGACTAACGTGGGCGAAGCAATGGTGGATGCAGGTTCAGGAGCAAGGACCTCTGGATGCCTCTGACGGCACGAGGCGTGTTCGGTGGCCAAGTTATTGCTCAGGCGATCGCTGCTGCGACGAGGGTTTCCGACAAGGCTTTTGGCCTTCATGTAGGCTGATCTTCCATTCAACTTGCCTAGTAGCGGGACCGTTACGGGCGGGGAACTGCCCTTACAGAGTATGCACTGCTACTTCCTCCTCGCCGGCGACGCTGGGAAGCCGATCTTGTACTACGTCGAGCCTCTTCGAATCGGTAACCTCTCCCACCAGTCGCGCAATCTCCCATATGCTCACAGGCGTCCATCTCTCCAGGAAAGTCCTACCGGACGTACAGCGTCCACGCGCGCCAGTCCGGGCGCGTCATCTTCCACCTCACCTGCTCCTTCTCGCTTCCCGAGCCGCGCCAGCCGCACTTTTCCGCGCCCTTCCCCACGAACCTGCCCCCTCCCGAAGAGTGCCCACTCAACGAGGAGCGATGGTCCGTATTTCTCGACGCGAACCGCGAGCGCCTCCTCCCCCGGATCAGGGAAGACTTGGCGGCGCGAATCCAGGTGCGTGCTCTGTTAGGGAGACTGGCGAAAGGGTGAGGCTGAGCTGATCCGAGCTAGCGCATCGCCCGGTCGCGTTGACGGATGCAGGAAAGGAAAGAGTCCCCGGTCGCGATTGCCTTTGCAAGGTCAGGAGAGGTCGCTCTGCCCCCTGCTTGGCCTCCGCTCAAGCTGCAAGACAGTCGCGAGAGCTACTTCGACGAGTCGGGACGAACGATCGAGACGTCCGAGGCCGCGTGGTGGGTGAAGGCGCGGGGAGATGCAGGTACGCCCGAGTTACCGCTGTCATCAAGGGACAAAGACTGAAGCGTCGTGCGTCTCGGTCTAGGCAAGGATGTCGGGTTCCAAAAGGTCAGTTTGGAGGTTGCGTTCGGGGCCTGGACCGGGAGACTCATTCCAAACAGGCTATCATCGCGTACATGAGCGACTTCAGCTTCGTAAGCTGCCTCTTTCAGTCCCCGCAGTCTTCTCGAATGCACTTCCCTGATATTTCTTGTCTTCAAGATCGGCACCGTCGGCAGCGCTCTCGGCATGGGCCAGTCTCGACGACTTGGCATGATGAGCTCGTGCGTACACGCTTCTCGTCGCATACCATACCTCAGCTTCAGCTTAATGGAAGTAACGGGTAGTCTGGACCACTCGCTCTGGTTTTACGACAACAACTTCAACGCGTCGGAGTGGCTTCTTTTCACCATGTCCGTCCCCAGAGCCGGTGCGTTTTGTCGACGTTATCTACCATCCCCCCTAGCTTTCTTGCTGAAATGCTCCCATGAACTCCTGCAGGTCACGGACGCGGCGTGGTCTTTGGACAGATCTGGACGCGGGATGGGCGACTCATCTGTCTGGCCAGCCAGGAGGGCGTCGTGCGGGAGGCACTGCCCAAGGACGACAAGGCCAAGCTCTAGGCGATCTTGGATTGATGTGCACGAACAATGGACTTGCATTTCGTTTTGCGTTCTATTCATCATTTTTATCAATGCGTAACAGGAGCATCACAAAAACCTATATTGACATTTCAACCGGTACATCATGCCCCGCCAATCGTTTCAGCGTTGTACTTTTGCACTTTCCCACCATAGCGCAGGTTGCGCTTAGTCGCCTCGTCCAAGACCCTCAGCGCATGTGATGCTTCTCCTGGACCTTGCGGACCTCGACCGCGGATCCCTGACGCTGCGTACCGACGCCGAGCCGGTACACGAGGTCTCCGCCGAGGTAGGCCTGTGCAGCTCGGTCATGAACAACACATGGGATAGTGTAAATTTCTTTAGTCTCAAGAGAACGCACTCCGATGACCAGGACCGGAAGAGCCAGCGCGCTCAGAAGCAAGTTGAGTCCGTTCGGGCTGAAGTGCGAATGCTTGCGGCGGGTGACCCTAATCGAGGAAGCCGCCATCAGTAGCCCACAACAGGATGGAGATGCGTAGATGACTGACCAGTTGAACATCGCAATCACAACGGCGAAGTTGTTAGTCGCAGCGTGCTTCAGAGCCTGCGCACACAACAGAAATCAGCTGTGCAGCGCAGAAGCAGGTTCGAACTCTATGACGACGCACCTGCCGGAACTTTTCCTGTTTCATTTCAACGATCTCCTTGGGAACATCAATGGCCTCTTCAAGCTTCTTGTTCTCCCTCCACATTGCCCAGAGCTCGGCGAGCTGTTGTCCATGCAACACGTCAATGTTCAATGCCCTGCTCTACAGCAGTGGCAGCTTACCCCTGTCAAAACCGCTGCGGGATTGAACTCGGGGTGTCAGAAAACTGAAGGCCCATTTCCTCTCCCCCGCTTGAAACCACACACCGGGGACAGAAAAAAACAGCCCCGCGGCCAGACTGTAGTGCGAGACGACATCGAGTTGAGCCGGCCTCGGGAGCATGCGGTCCAACGACCGAGGGACGAGGTCCCGCACAAGCGAGAGGTTGTCGAGCAGGAACGAGAAGGTCAAGAGCGCTACAGGGAAGTGCACAACTGAAGATATTGATATGAAATGTCAACGGAGACCACGAGCTTGAGGGGAAGAAAGGCTGAACGTACCTGCTGGGTGCGTCGGATGCGCATTCTGCCCAACCTTGCCCAGTCCGACACTCTCGGCTGCGCCTTGGACGATTTCTTCGGTACGATATGCGAGTTTGGCCATGTAAGAGCTGTGAGGTTTTGATGGATTCTGGGAAGTGGCGGAGAAGGCCTAGCACAATGGAAGAAGGATGAAGGGGCTCGACGGAGACAGAATGCGGATGACCAAGAGATGACGATGTCCGGCACTTCGGAATCCGAGTAGGTTCAGAGACTCTCCGTATCTGCACCTGCAAAGTTTACAGAGGTACCTTGCGTACAGCCCTCTTCATTAACGTCCGCGAAAGCATGGCTGGCCGCCAGTCCTCCCAGTCAGCTTTGATGCGACCTCACGCAGTGGCTGCGGTCCTGTCCAGCGGGTCCTCTGCAGGTCGCCTTCAAGTGATGGGGTATGTGAATGATGAAATATCAAGGGCGACATCCAAAAGTGTCCAAAAGCACAGATGCCTGAGCGTATTCTAGTAAAGTTAACTAAGCCCTGAACAGCGCAACGCAAAGTACGGCAAAAGAAAGCATCGCCGTGGGCACAAATCCAGTGCCGTGTGCGGCCCCGTTGCCAGGTTCGGTCCCGGTAGAGGAACCGTTGCCATCGGAAGGGGATGGGGGAGCGCGGCCAGTAGGCGACTCGACTGCGGACGGACATGGTAAGGAAGGCGTCAGGACGTTGAAGGAGAAGGTTTAAACGCACCGAGGCAGTCAGGAATGGTGATGTCCTTCAACTTGCGGTCCTCTGTGAAGATTCCCCAGTAGGGCTCTGTGAAGAGCGGCAATCAGTGTCTGAACGACGAATCTGAAGCGACGATGCGACTTGCCGACCCCTCCATAGACCTGCTTCCAAGGCTCGTCGAATGCCTCAAAAAAGTGGTACTTCGTTCCATTTGCGTCTGTCCTAGATGTCAGCTTCAACCCCCGTGAAGAGGGAGCATCAGATTGCCACTCACTGGCTTGGCAGACGAAATCACTGGACCACGAGCGTTAGTCAAGAAGTCCTACCACGCAGCAAGGGAACGCCACCTACTCGATCAACGTCTGCAAGCCGGCAGCACTAATAGGCCGGCCCTCTGCAGTCGCTTGTGTCTGCTCATGTGTCATTCAGTGGCTACCGGAGCGAAACGAACGCGTTTGAAGCCTTACGCGCTCGGTGGAGTTCGTCGTGTCAGTGGGCCATCCAGTCTGGTTTCGGCGTCGTTAGTCACGGTCTTACGGAGCAAATTGAAATTGAACACACCTCCGCGTTCCACACTTCCGGCTTGTTTGTGGCCTGAGCACAGAGATCGACGTTGTTCTCCTTCCAGTACGTGTACGTCTGTCAAAGATCCGACTTGCTCAGCAATGCGTGCCTGGATACGGCTGCGGCTATGCCCTTACCCATTCAGCAGCCTCGGTTACCGGTACACTACAGCTCATTCGTGAGCTCGAATGTATATGGGATGGGAAACAACACATCGCACCTGGCGAACCAAGGGTGGACCTGCAGTTCGGGTAAGACGCTGAGCCATCTCAACAACAGACTTGAAGAAACGCACGTTAGAGAAGATGTAGTCGGCCCCCTCGCACAAGGCCAGCTGAATGTAACCGCCAGCATCTGCCGTGCCGATGGAGATGTACTTGTCGAAGTCGAGTCCCTTGATCGTGGTGTTCGTCCGCGAAATGTAGTCGACGAGAACGGCCGTGGACCGCGCGCCGGCGGTGTCCGTGCCGTCTTGAGCCTTGTTCAAGACATACTCGTTCTGAGGAGCACAATTTGGTTATATGACATTGTGTGCTGTCCCAGCGCTGCTTCAAAGTGGAGTTTACTTACTCCTACCGTGATCCCAGCAACGTGGCCCACTCCGTACGTCTGAAGTGCAGTGGTGAGCGCGTCAAGTTGACGCTCGTAGACGGTGTCATTCCCATCGATGTCTGAGGATAGTATTGTAAGAATTCTCTGTAGAATCAGTCATAGTGAACGATGTTGTACGCACAGATTCCGGGCCAGACGGTGAGGTCCACGTCGGTGTCCTGGATAGCTTGAAGGACGAGGGCGGTCTGATTGCAGTCGCTCCCACTGCGAGCGGCTATCTTCAGCAAGGGAAAAAGTTGAGGGTTTCGCAATACGTACTACAGTCGAATTCGAGGGGTTACTTGCGCAATCAACTGAATGTCCCGGGTCACGGCGGATTGCGTCGCACCGCAGTCGGGCAGCAGAGCACCATCTGGGGTGTAAGCCATTCCGCTGAGGAAGTCCCTGTTAGTGGAAGGACATTCAGGCCGGGCCAAGGTCCCAAGCGTACTAGAATGAGCGTCGCAGGATGCCATCGCCCTGAGCAAGAGCGAGAAGGCCGAACGCGAGAGGAAGGACGAGCATGGGCAGCCGTGCCGTCAAAAGCATGGCTCTGTCAATAAGTACGAGACGAAACGACATGTAAGCTGATTGAAATTAAGGTGATTGGTGAAAGATGATGGTGGTTGGTGGTCGTCGAAGGCCTCGCTGAGGAAGCGACTTTTACCCTGCCGTGCAACTCGAAGCCGCCGCGCGCTCGAGGGGCCAAGAGGGGCTGTGCTGTCCGTTGTGCTCGGTCACCCGTAGGTGAACACTGAAACAACACTCTTGGCTTTGCACCTCAAGCTCTGGGCACATGCAGTCGAAGTTGAGTCGAAGTCTGCAGTATGCATTGCAGCGACGGACATTTCGCCCCTCAATCCGGAGAAATTATCATCGTATGAGGGGCTAATTGCAATCTTGCAGCGAAGCGCGGGGTTGCCTGACCTCAAGCAGCGATGATCACCAATTCGCAACACAATTCTTCCGCTATGTATACCGTATTGTTGTAATTCTGGTGCAACCTTGAGCGAACTTATCGCTATTCAATAGGTTCTGGTGAATATCGAAGGCTTTGTCAGTCATATGCAGCATTCACGAGACGTTCTCGTTTCACGCGTTCGCCGTGCTGCAGGGCCCATTGGGACAACTATCGAGCCGAAAGCTGCTTACTATGGAAAGGCATTCTTTGGAAGACCCAAGAAGACCCATTCGACGAGTGTTCAGTGAAGTATCATATGGTGGGTTCACTGCAGTTGTGACTAGATAACGTTATTGGGTGCGTCCGGTGGACGCGATCGGGAGATCGCCTGACGCAAGATCACAGGTATTGACGCAGCTGCGCGAAATTTTTCTTTATTCACCACGTACTCAAGGCAAGACCCGAGCAATACTAGGGGGCTTGCTTAGAGGACAGCAGCTCAGAGGCTTCCTTTCTTTGCTGCTTATGGCTGCGAGGGCCGTTGTTCTATTTCGCATCGCCCTCACACTTACTCTTGCTTACTACTGCCTGGCTGTTCACTCGAACCAGCCGCACACGGTGGCCAAATAAAGGGGATTTTGTGGCTCTCAGTTGGTCTCAGTTCGCAATTCTGGCTGGTTTTAGCACTCCCGGAATGCCCGCCGCAGAAATGCAGCAGACGACTGACATTCAGTCAAAGCGTGAATCGTGTTTAAAACCACAATTTCCCACTGATCCCAGCTCTTCCGCCTCTCCCTGAACACACCGATCCGGCAACCTTTCCTGGAACCGCTTTCCCTCGGGATGCCCAGCCGATCCGCCACTTCATCCTTCACAGACCATTTCCCCTCCTCCCCGAACTCGCAGTCCCCGCGACTGAGATTAACATTCACCGGCTGCTGCCGTTGACGAGCTAGTCTCTCACGCTCCTTCTCCTTCTCGTGAGCGTGGTCCACCCCGAGATGGATGATTCCCGTCGCCTGGTCCACGATTTCGAGCCCCTCGCTGATGCTGTGTCCCTCGAAAGTGAGATTGTGGTACGGGTCCGGAAGACTGTGAAAAGGTTGCCCAGTAAGCTTATATGGGAGTATTTTGATGGGACAAGATGGACAACTCACTGAGATGGGTACACGCGAACCGTTCCGAAGCTGCTCTGTCCCCAGAGCTCCATCTCCTCCTCGTGTTTGAAACCCGGCTCAGCCTTCACCAACACGACCTATCCGTCCGCGTGAGTCCTCTCGTCGAGGACGCATATGAGCGACTCCGAACTTCCGGTACGCTGCGCGAGGAGATCCGCCATGTGCGCGTACTCCTGAACGCCCGGGCGAACGTCGACCGTGAAGGGCAGCGGATCAACCGAGCTGGCCTGCAGGCCGGCGTGGAAATTGTCGATGACCGCTGGATTATGGCGGAGGAGGAGATGTAGACTCAGAGTGGCTCTGGCACGTAGATCTGATCGTTCCGCGGAGGTGGAGGAGACGTGAGGAGCAGCTCGGGCTCGATAGGGTCGTTATACCACCAAGTCTGGAACATAGCAATATTTATAACGTGTTTCCTATAAATAGGTAGGGATGGGCTTACCACATCCATGACGCCCATCGCAAGGTCGCCCGCCAAGTGTTTGAACAGTTCCACGGAGGCGCTGAGGCTGCCATGCGGGGATAAGGGTGCTGCGCTGAGCTACGCAAAATGATGTAGCTTCTGTTAGCATATGCAGGACAATGATGGACAGTCAGTGAAAATGAACACGCACGATCACGGCCTCAACACGCTTCCCTCGGTACTCGATCGTAATTGTACGTCCAAATGCGGGCGCGGAAACGCCCTCCGGGGTAAAGCCGTACTGGTGCATGTTCAGGCAAACGGACTTGATGGAAATGATGAAACGAAGCGAATAGAGGCCTCAGTAGACGGTTACAGATCTGTAAGAAGGCAAAATGCAGACTTACATAGTCGTTCTTGGGACCGCCTCGTTATCCTTGTCCGGTAGGTAGGACGCCCAGCACTTGAAGACGCGGTGAGGATTGACGAGAGAGGACATGAGCTGGGCAACATGGAAATGTGTGGCCGCATCAATGAAGTTATGTTCCAAAGGGCAGCGATTTCAACGATGCGAATCGCTGCGTACAAATAGAGGAAGAATGTGGGGTTTTCAAGCAGTGGCAAGGGCTAACGCTCAGACGGAGCAAAGGTATGTGGGCAAGGTGGTCGTTGAGAACGAGAGATGTTGAGAGACTTGGAGAGATGCTGAAATGGTCCACATAAGAGATCGGCGTCAACGCGGCCCCACGCGTGCTGAAACGTGAATTTTCGTGTATTTCTGGCATACAGTATATTGATCGCGTTTCTGCATCGCTTCAAGTCGGGCACATTGTACAACTATCTCAGCCAGTTCTGAGAGATATGATGGTACTTGCGGAGGAGAAGAACCTCACGAGAATGGGCATAGAAATCGCAGAACAACCAGCACGGACGATCGGGACGCAACTGCGCGCGATGATACGCTTTCTATGAGGCGGATGGGGCTCTGCACCCCCTCAGGTGCACAAAAAATTTTAAACATGTTGCCTCAAATAATTCTGACAACATTGGACGCTATAGCCGGTATTTAGGACTGCGATGTCCGTTAGTAGCTTACTCCGCCACCAGTTTCGTCGGCGTTACGGCAATCTCAGCTGTACCGGGCCACAGGCGGACTCATGTGTAAATAAGCTTGCAGTATATTCATATATTTTTGGGGGAATATTCGAAGTAAGACCATGATTGCATCAACCAGTTGCGGGCGGAAACGCGCCTTCGTCGGAGCAGCAGGCGGTACTGGCACATCCTCAGCGGGTCGAATGGCAGCAATATTGGCATCTTGCTCCCAAACAAGGCTTACAAGGATTCAAAGTCAAGCCTGAATGACCAAATTGACTCTTGTTCATGATGGTTAAAATCTCCGTATTCGAATACCTTGCGCAAACGCCGCCATGCACAACGCAGCGCCTGTGCCATTTGTCGGCGCGAACCCAGCAGCGAACGCATCATTAGACTTGATCGTCATGCCTCTTTGAAAAACGTGGTATGCAACTACAGACTACAGACAAATCCCATAAACAGCGACTTGGACCTATGCGAAGTCTTGAAGCTCGGCGGACGCCGGACGCTGGTCGCTGGCAGGCAGGCTGCACATCCACAAACCCGCGCGCACCGCCCATTGTTAGAGAACTTACGCTGGAACGTGAACGTGGACGTGGCTGGTCAGTACGTATTTCACGACTACGGTCAGGTTGCAACGTCGCTCATCCACGTCTACGTTGTCAGCCCTTTCAGCAACGTATTTTGCTCTTTTCTCGCCATTCGCCATGTCGATCCCGGTCCTGAAAGCTGTATTCAACAATTAATTCTTATACTTTCATGTATAGCCAGCGAAAGTGGGGTAAAAGCGCGCAAACTGGAGATAAAGGCCTGGAAACGTTGCGACGTCTACGTCTACGGGGGATAACAGCTAGTGCCAAACCTATGAGCAAGCCGTCCCCACGCGCGCTTTCAGACGCCCGCATTCCCTCGGTTAACCAGCGTCAGCACACTTTCTCAATTCTTAGTTTTCTCGCTCGCCGCCAATAACCACGCATACTCGCCTCCAACCCTCATCGGCATCATCCCGCTCGCGTCCCTCTCGCACTCGCTCGATCTTCTCCCGCGCAATCACCAACCTACCGCACTCTTCCTTATCCCGCTCACATTCCTAGCGTTTTACATCACCCTTTCTCGGAACTCCTTGAGGTCGAGCGTGTGGGCACTCGCGCCTTCTCACCACGCGTCCCCGGTGCGCGATCCTCATGTGCTCTTGGCAGTACCCTTGGGAGTGCGACGGCAAACTGGGACAGAGATGGGATACAACAGCGACACGGTGAGCTTTTCCTGTATATTGCATGGAATGAGTGGGGCCGGAGCGGAGGTGCTGTAGTAGAGGGCAGGCTGTCGGGTGTGGACGGACGAAGGTGGCACGGCGGAGCATCTGTTTCCAGTGATGGAGTGATAGATTATTTGTGCGTGTCTGATCCTGGGACACCTGAGTGCTGCGAGCTGCATCTTCGGATGTCATCCAAGGCTTGTTCGAAGAGGGCAGGAAAGTGGGAGGACGTTGCAATCACGTTACCCCGCCTCCGCTGATCCGCACCAGTGCCTTGACTTTTGACGCTCTCCCTCCCGCAGAACGCTGTAAGGAGAGACAGGATCAACATTCACTCGTTCTGTCTCAACATATAGGGCACATGTTTTGCCTGGCTCACCCGTTCGAGCGCCGTGCCTTCTCAACTGCTCCTCCTCATCAACCTCATCAGACACCCCCTGCTCCTGTCCTCCAAGCCCGATTCATAGCTGCTCATTGAACGCACTCGATGTGGGTACACATATTATTTTATTCCCTCCTCTTCCGCCTGTGCTCCGTCTCTTTCCAATGCGGTCGCGCTTCCCTTCTACCCCTCCGGCGCTTCCCCTCACTCACCCCTCCCTCGTTCCTCCAGCCCGAGCCAGTGTTCTCCACTCCTCCTTCAATTGCAGACCATCCTCCCACTCCAAAGCTGCAGCACGGCGCTTGTAACCCTTGCCGTCACCGTACGTGTTGTTCCACCCGGCCTCCGCCCCGCCGGCGCCTCCGCCGTCCACGCGCTCCCACCCGCCAGACGAGCTCCCCTCCAATGGTGTCATTCCCTCCTGAGAGGTTTCGTTCTGAAATCACTGCAACAAGTCAGACTGAAGGATTGGTTGCTGGAAAAGACTCAGTTGCTTATTAAATATCTTTCATAGTAAAAGTGTCGAGAAGGTCTCTAGACAAGAGGAGGTCGATACTTCTGCGTGGCAGTCATGGTACACGCATGACAAAGCTGACGGTAGTTGGCCCCAGCAGGCTGTGACGGTCTAGGGCGGCAGCTTGGGAAACCGTCAAATGTGAGTCTTTCGAGACCTGGTATACTGACGCAAACTGTACTGTATAAAAGCCACAGACTAGGTACTTTCCAAGCGGTAGGCTCAACGGTTCCGCTCCTAAAGGCCCCCACCAAGCTCTGTTTGTTGGGTGCTGCTCGCTTTGAATCTGGCCAGAGATGGGGAGACCTAACTTTCATATAATTATAAAGAACATAGAATTCTGTATGGATTATGCTACAGCCAACAGTTATAGTTGCGGTGAAGTAGTTGTCAAGTGGATACACCGCCCTGCCACGGATGAGCTGCCAGAGCCAGTGCCGCAGAAGGTCGCTGCTAAGCATCGTATTGGATAGCTGAAATGTATAAAAACAATACAAAGCGAGAGGAAGAGTGCCAGCTAGGAGTATAGATGAGTACAGGCTTTTCAACAGCAAGCCTGAGCCCCCAACAGCGAACACGACCATTTCAACGGCGAGTGCGAGCCAATGAACGGAGCCTACAGGCACCCAACAGCACAGCATACAAATGTCGGGGAAGTCGAGACGGCCCCCGCAAGCCCGAGGCTGTGCTGACGCAAGACGAGGATGTGGATGCATGGACTTCAGATTTGTGGGCTGCCGCCGATAACTGCGCGTACCGCGCGTTTGTCATGGCGGATGGGGACGAGACCGCAGTTGGTGCGCACTTTCTTGGTGCCGGTGTGCACATCGCAGCCATGCCAGCAGATCTACAGACCCGGACGAGGCTAGACGGAAGGAGTAACATGAGGTGGAAAAGCTGTCTACTCTTGTAAAATAGCTTGCGCTTGATCAAGGCAAGCCTCATTGCGCAAGAAACGTGCGGCGATTGCGCTGTTGAGAGCCATTTTGCGCCCAGACAAGCGGAAGCTTCCTGCGTCTTCTGACTCGTCATTCTCGCCCTCGTGTCTTGCGTCTCGTCCACGTTCATCGCCGTTCTCACAAATCTCGAAATGTGGAAGTGAGGGAGTTTGGACGCCACACACCACCATCTATCTTATCCACCACACACCCACACCAAGAACACAGAACCGACTCGCATACACCCGCCCATACGCGCACACCGGCAAACCGCAACGCATGCCCATCTCCAGCGCATCCACCTCAACTGCCGCTGCGTCCCCTACCGACGACCAGCCGTCGTACCTCGCCGAGCTCGAAGCCTTGTCCGTCTCCCCTCCCCTCCCCTTCCATCCTCCTCCCGCTTACCCCTTCTCCCGGAACACAGTACCCAGCGCGCCGATGCGCGGCGGCGCCAGAGCCGGCGGGAGGCGTGGGGGATGGCGGCGGCGGCGGAGGACGACGGCGTCCTCACTCTAGCTGAGGACGACCCGGACGCCGCGCTGGATATGATGCTCGTGCGGAGTCTGAGTCCGCAGGTCTCGAGGAGCGGGGGAAAGCTTACGCGTGAGTCCTGTGCTCCGGAGCGGGGATTGGAAGGAAGGGTGCTGATGCGGGGTTGGGAAACAGCGGTGCGGACGCGGAACTCGAGAGTTTCGGGTGGGACGGGGGGCACGGCGAGCCCACGCGGGGAAAAACCGAAGGAGAAGGGGCTGTCGAGGTTATGTGCGTCTTCACCCTCCCCACTCACCTTCCTCCACCTATAGAAAGTGGCTCACGGGATGGGCGTGGCAGTGCAACGACTGCATTTGAAGAAGAAGGCGAAGGAGTCGAAGGGCACGGAGCTCGGTAAGCATTCACTGACAATGTGAACCCCG
>JTLS01000629.1:0-15707 GCA_000826855.1 Basidioascus undulatus
TGGTCCGCTTGCACCACTTGCAAAGAAGCGTTTTTCAATTTCTGGTTTACCGCATCATCAGTTTCGCTCGAAAGGAAGGCGAAGACAGATGGGTGACTCACTTCGCCGTTCTTCTTCTCCCCTTCCCGCATCTCCGCCTCGCCGGTGAACTCGACATAGCACAAGTTCCTGCAGCCACAACATCAGCGCTTGGGTTGACCTGGGGATAGAGAGGGCAACCGCAACGGACCGCTGAGCGCCGGTCTTGTGGTCATACACGAGCTTGACGCTGGTGATGCCCGCGCTCTCGCCGCCAAAGAACTCGCGCACGTCCGCCTCCGACACGGGCGGGACGAGCCCGCGCACGAAGAGCGTCCACGGCGTCCGCTCCGGCTTCGCCTTGGACGTGGGCGTCTTGCGGCCGGCGCTCGGAGCCGCCGCGGACGTGGGCGAGGTCGCGGCGCTCGCGTCGTCGTAATCCCTTGCCGCGCCCTTCTTGTTCGCGTCTGCGGACGCCGACGGCGCAGCAGCGGGGGCAGGCGTCGGCGCAGGCGTCGGCGTCTTGGTCGTCTCGGCTTGCGGAGGCTGTGCGTCGGCCTTGCCGTTCTGCTGCTGCTGTTGCTTGTCCACGGGCGTCTTCGAGCGCGCGGACGGGCCGGTGGGCGTCGGAGGCTTGAAGGAGGCGGTCGGCGTCGTTGGCTTTGAAGGGCCGGACGGCGCGGGCTTGGAGGGTGCGGAGGGAGGCTGCTTCGCCGGCGCAGAAGCGGATGCGGCGGGAGCGGCCTGGAGAGGACGGCCGGCTTGCGGACCGGTAGGAGGCGCGACGGGCGTGTTGACGGTCGTTGAGGGGGAGCTGGCGAGTCGGTGCATGTCTGTTGTTGAGTAACGAGCGTCAGAAGAGACCCAGGAAGCGTGATGTGCCAAATAGGTTCCGCACAAGAGAAGCCCTGCGACTTGATCTCGCTGCCGATCTTGCCATCCTGTGAGTTGAGAAGGCGGTTTCAGCCACAGTACACGGCACAGCAGCCCACGAAACGCACCTTAACGTCCAGAACTATGCTTCCTACTGCTGCATCCGCCAGGTTCAGGTGCCAGCAGTGCTTCCAAGCCTCGTCGTTCCCTCCGCCCGTCTTCCCCGCGCTCGGACCCGGCACGCGGTTCGTGACGGTGAGGAAGTTGGACAGGAGGACGCGCTGATTTCCGCTGCTCCAGTCAATCCCTCGCATCAGTCCCCCACCCTCTCTCTCGCTGCCCGTGGATTTAAAGCCACGCACTCAAGCACCCGCTCGACCTGCTCCTTGACCGTCTCGTACACCTCGTGCACCGCCGTCCGGCCCGCGATGAGCTTGCTCATGAACACCTCGTAGCTCGGGAAGACGGAGAAATCGTTGTACGAGCTGCTCATGCGGAAGTGCAGCGACGCGGAGATGGTGATGTCCGCCTTGAGCACGAGCGCGAGCTGCGCGAGCAAGCCCTCCCGCCCGGGCGAGGCGTGCGTGACGAGCAGACGCGTCTCGGTCGTGTCGTAGACCTGATGAAGAGGAGATATGAGTTGGGTGGTTGGGTGCTGGTATGAAACGTGGAGGAGGCACCCGCTGAGCAGTGTCGACCAGCTCGCCTAGTTGCAGAGCGGTAATCCAGGTCGTGCCTTCGTTGGAAGAACCCTCCAAGTGAGCGCCTGAGTCCCCGCACAGACAAGACGGGTCACTCACCTTGACCACCAGCGATAGTAGCCGTGCCCTCCCCTGTAAACATCCGTCTTTCAGCATCCGCTTATCCCATGCTGCCCACAGCGCTCATGCCGAACATACCGTTGTCAAACAGCTGCACAGCCGATCCTTCGAGTCAGAAGCGACTCTCACGCAACTGATCCTCCTCTACTACGCACCTTGTGCAAAACCAGCGCACCGCCCAGACCAAAGAGACGCAGCTTGATGCCGCCGACTTGGAGCAACGAGGTCGTCGCTTCGTCGAGGATGTGCAGGTTCGGCACGCTGTACTCGCGCGTGCGGAGCTTCTCCTGTATATATGGAATATGAAGCAGTCCCTCTTCATCAGATGTGCCCCCATCTCCCAGATCTCCCTCGATCGTCACTCAACAAGGGGAGATGACGCACGAGGACCTGGACGTCTTCGCAAGCTCCTGCAACGGCGTACACCGGTACGTCAAGCTAGCCACTCTACTTCAGCGCATGCTCAACGCCAGATTCCGCTCCTGATCTCACCTTGAGATCGCCGGAAACGAGGAGAGGCAAGGTGGAGAGCAGGGGCGTCGGGTGGGAGGTTATGGTCGAGCGGAGGGTGGAGACGGGGGTGTTGGGGCTCAGGAGGCTCGACCGGAGGGAAGGTGGGAAAGTCGGGCTGTAAGTGATGAGGTGCCTGAGGACTTTGTCCGATATGCGCTCGATGCTCGAGTTGTCTGGCGCATCGGACCGAGAGATGAGCGCTGGGTGGAAGACAGGCAGGTAGAGATCTCGGGTGACTTGCCGATGAAGCCAATGTCGCCGGTGTGGATGATGGCGTCCACATTGTGCTGCTTGGCGAGCTCGTTGAGCAGCTTGAACTCGCCCCTCGTATCGGCCAGACACAAGACTGCCCATCCCGGCTACGCATCAGACACCGGAGCGGAGAGTAAGACGGGAGGCCAGCGTGCGGCTGCTGCTGACGCACTGCGCGCTCCTCCGCCCGGGGTCTCGAACACTCGAGCTGATGAGGCGGCTGCGCGGGGACCTGATGGCGGCTGGGACATCGTCGGCGTCGGGGGTGGCGGCGGCGGCGGCGGCGGGGATGGCAATGGCGAGGTGGGAGAAGGCAGCGAGCGCGGCGGACGCGGCAGCTTGGGAGCGGGCCGGCGCGCGTGGGCCTCCTCCCGCCGGGCTGACCCTAGCTGCAGCTGCCCATTCGGCGCTGTTCCTGTAGCCTTTCGCATTCGCCGCTGCACATAAAACACATTTAGTATGAAAAGACATTCAGATTTTGTGATTGATCTTTTCAGAGACTTAGCGCCATGGGCCAATGAGAAGGTCTCTTTTATGTAGGACTTTGGCCCGCCAACGCAGCCGCTTCTTGAGTGAAAGCGATCGAGAAACCACTGTTTCTTCTCGTTACCAGCAACAGATCACTATTTTCGGTACTGCTCAACATGTCCGTAGTTTTGACCCCCGAGGGCAAGCCAGACCGCAGGCAACAAGTCAGAAACGATGCAGAGCTCGTAAACAGCGAAAGCACGTCTACAACAGATTCGTCTCCATTTGTCCATTTCCGCGCTAAAGTTCGTAACAAATAAACTATCTGCCTTAAGAACTACTGGGGCTTTCCCCGCGCTCCGCGTGGTTGTGCGCCTTCTCGGGCGGAGCGTCGTCGCTGTCGCCCTTGGGCAACCTAGTCCAGTCCCACTCCTCCATGCCTGCATCGCGGCATTCCTTGGAAGCCTTGTAGACGTTCCAGCTCTTGGCGCAAGAGAAGTAGACGTCCACATCCTCGAGCGGGCGGCCAGCAGCTGTTGAATCAGAACATTATTGTCAGCCTTCCTTTTCACACGCGGGATCTCCGAACGCTGCTTACTCTCGGGATACACTGAAGGAGAGAGGGTAAAATTTGCGCGGCTGCACGGTCTGGTAAGAGACGAATTAGACGAATTCCGTACGCACTGAAGTAGATGAAGGGAATGACGAAGATGTTGAGCCCCATGAGCAGAAGAAGCACGCCGTACGAGATCGCTTGGAACAGGAACGGCGTGATCATCGTAACGACGCCTGAAGTCGACGAGAATATGGAGTCAGTGAACTTTCTCCTTTCCCTTCGCAGACATATCAGAGTGCACGCTTACCGTTACCGATCGACCAACCGAGCACCGACCAGGCGCCTCCTTTCGCTCGCACCTGAACGGATAAAAGATGAGCGTCGGGGTTTATACAGCCAGTAAGAGGTCAAGCTTAAAGCGTACGAAGGTCGGGAAAATCTCGGTCGGATATCTGCAGTCCTGCTTGGTCAGACTATGAAAATTAGGGAAGGCTCGAGGTGAGGTAACGCACAACCAAGGCACTGTAAGCCAGGTCGCACCGAACTATGTACGGCGTCGTCGTCAGCTCAGAAGCGCCTGAAACAAGAGAGGTATCCAAGTTCTATTGGTGAAAGGAAGCACAGTTGCTGTATAAAGGAAGGTAAAAGCGGCCGTCCCCGCTCCGTAGGCTCGCTGGTTCGGTCCGCCCTCGTTGGCGTCTGCGTGCGGGCAATACAGTCAGTACAGAATTGCGCTCTCTGGCAATTAAGATAAGACCCTTACACTTATCCAATATTCCACCAATAAGCAGCCAGACGGCCATGACGACAGCGCCCCATATCAGAGTGCTCCGACGTCCGCAGCGATCGAGTGTAAACACAGCGAAGCATACACTGGAGGACAGGTCTGGGTTTCAGAAGAGCTCGCTAGGGAGGGGGAGAGGAATATACGAGAACATGTAGGAAATGTTGTTGAAACCCGCGAGCAGCTTGCTCAAGTTCAGACTGAATCCGGCATCCCCTGTGCGCAAGTTCGCAGTCAGGTCCTTCGTCCTCCGGACTGTACCCAGTGCAGTGACCGCTGTGACCTACGGAACAAGTCCACTGCGTATACTGTGATAACACCGATTCCGACCTGCGAGCGAAGTCAAGTTCAGCGCATGCTCCCGAGGTATAGAGCGACTAGCACTGACCAGTTCCTGCATGATCTGCAGCCAAACAGCGAGAACGACGCGCCTCCTGAGATCCTTCTGGTACGGCGTCTTCGGGAAGACCATGCGCCAGTAACGATTATCGTCGCGGTGCTTGTTCTCCTCCCTGACGGCGTTGACGATCCCACGGAGCTCCTTCTCGACGTCGCCCTTGCGCACGGCCTTGAGGGCCTCGCGCGCCTCCTTGACGCGCCCGACCTTAGCGAGCCAGCGCGGGCTCTCGCAGAAGAAGGGGATGAGCGCGAGGATCACGGCGAGGAAGACGATCTGCAGGGCGAGCGGAGTGCGCCACGCCATAATCTTGTGCGAGGCCGTCCAGTCGTCCTCCGGGCCTGAGCCAAGATACTGCGAATAGCGTTAGGAGGGCAAGTGGGACAAGAAGGGTAACGAGAGTTTCTTACGGCAAAGTACTCGATCCAATACGCCAGAGCCAGACCGGCGATGTTAGCGACGAATTCCTGAAGATATGAATGGTAATGAGAATGGTGCGGGGGAGAATGAGGGAAGACACGACTGTACCAATGCGATGAACTTGCCTCTCGCCTGGTGGGACGAGACTTCGGCACTCCATACCGGAATGACAGCGTCGATAGCGCCCACCCCCAAGCCAGTAACGACCTGTTCCCCAGGGGCAACGTAAGCTGTCTGTATCCTGCGAGGAACCACACCTGGGAGCACGTACTCGGGCGCAGCACATCCACGTGATGTTGTAGGCGCTAGCTTGAAACACAGCCCCGATGACGGAAACGATGCAGCCGAGAATAATGGCTCGTATCCGACCTGCGCGATCCGCAATGCTACCTCCCACAAGGGCTCCGATAAGCGAGCCTGCCCACGAGACGGCTGCGTAAGTCCTGATGTTCTACTGGGATATGTGTGTCCTATACAGCGTACCATAGTAAACCTGTTATCACCTTCATCAGCTGTGTAACGCAGGCCGAAAACTTTCGAATTTCGAGACGCTACAGAAACAATGCCGCCTAGCGCGGCGACGTTACGGTTGTTGCTCTCTGAAGAAACGCATGCGGAGTCAGTATGTGCCACGTGCAAGGAATTGAAGTTTGCAACGGACCTTGAGGATAAATTCCCATTAAATGTTGATAGTTCGGGTTGAGGTTGACCTTTGAAGGAAACACGCAAGCGGTCAGACGAAAGAAGACAGAGATGAAAAGCAAAGCAGCTGCGTACCTGCGACATGACACCTTCAACACAATTAAAAAGTACCGTAAGCTTCCCATCCCTGATAGACAAGACGCCACCGCCATGCGCACCTTGGTCATAGCCCTGTGTGGACGGCGTCAGTCGACTACGGATCTTGCTTTCAATGGCAAGGACGTACGTAGAAGAGGATGGCCAGGCCGCCAAGCGCGTTGATAGCAGTGTAGTAATGCTCCGGGTTCTTAAACTTGGTGCCCAAGCAACTTGTTGATTGAGTATCCCTGCGCGAAAGCTTGAAAAGGGTGACCTACCCTGATCATCCGCTTAGGCGAGTATCCCTGCAGTCAGACGCAGCCGTCAGCGATCTGCTTCCTCAACGTCGGAATGCCATACGCCAACGTACAGGCATGAATTTGGCAAAATACCACTCGGGCTCGACTTCTTCATCATCGATCAACTTCTCGGGCGGCTTGTCATTCCTATCCTCCAGCTGCTCATGCTCGGCGCCTGTGTCGTTGAATCGCTTTGGTTTCGTGTCGTGGCCGTTGCCGTTGGCCATACTGGACGGTGGTAGGGGATACGGGACGAGAGCGGGGGTGGTAAAGGTGAATGGAGTGGTGAAAGTATGGTGGATGGAAGGAATCTGCACACACCGACCTCGACCTGGGGCCGGCCGTGCTCGAAGGGTGGATCAGGAGTGTAATCGGTTTCTGTGCATTACGTCAAGAGCCTGCGTATCATGCTGGACGCTGCGCTGTCTGATGTCCAGGAAGTATTTCTCACGCAGCGATACATACTTTCATAAAAATTGACAGGCAAAAGTGATTGCATATATTTGGAACACGCCCCATGGCGCCCGAGAGCGATCGACTTTGCGAAGACCGGAGAACGTTGGAGAGCTGTAGACTATGACGCGGGGAGCGCTGCCAGCCATTGCGTACCCTTCGATGCTCTCGCTCCATTGCGTGCCCTCGCCGCTGCCGATGCAGTCGACTCGTAATGACGCAACTTCAACACCTGCAGCTACAGACAGCTGCTCATGCAACCTGAGCAGGTACGCTCCAGCCGGTGAATTCATCGCGAGGAAGCATGCCAGGACGACTCACCCAGCTCACCTACTGCGCAGCCTTCCCCATCTGGTCCCGCAGTTACGAACTGGAAAATAGAGAAGCTAGCGAAGAGTTCACTGTGCCACTCAAAAGCCATGGCTCTCCTGAGAGGCTTGAGTGAGTGAGCAAAAGAAGACCTTGAAGCGAACAACTTGATACTGTCGACGGACAAACGGTCGTTTCCTTGCCCTTCCGGAACCCTCAGCTGAAGGTTCCTACAAGCCGGGGGTTGGATATTGCTGAAACCCCTCATGGTTGCACAGCTACCGTGACAGACGAAGCACTTTCGCGCTCTCGCTACGGCCGCCTGTCAGCTTCGAGCTTCACCGCACAATTCAGACTACTGGTATGCTCTGATTGAGTCCATCGAGTCACCAGTACGAAACAACATAACCTTTGGAATTTGGACGGGCAAAGGAAGACCAACAGTACATAAGCGGAGTTACGCAATTCAGTTTCTGAAACCACTCGCAGGTTGCTATCCGACGTTACATTAACGATCCGCCCAGTCCACGCGACTCGTACGATCCGCCTCGCTTGTTCAGACTCACATACAATCTACTTCGAAACGCGTCTTTCAATGGCTCAATCGAATGTCCCGACTCTGGCGCTGCTCGAGCTGCCCTGGGAGGTCCCCGCTCACATCGTCACCTTGTGCACCTGGAGATTGAGAATCACGCGAACGAGCCGGACGATGAAGACAGGGCCTTCCTCCTTCCACCAGCGAATTTCGACCTTCGACTTCTATCCGCCGCAGGTGAGACCTTGAGGCTGTTCAGGTACCGTACGCAGAGTTGGGACACTCAGGCACTGGCGACGGCCTGCGAGATCTTCCCGCATCTTGAGGAGCTCGACAAAGTGCGACAGCCATGACGACTCGTGGCCGGTTTGGAAGCTACGTTCCCCTCTCTCCGATGGACGTCATTCACCAAGGTCGCTCTGCTGATCGCAATTACCTGCTTGTAGGATGGCTACCTACTTCCCCTGTCGAGCTTGCGCAACCTCACGTGTCTCGGGCTCTCGCATGACTTCGAACGGCTCGCTCACGATGAGCGGGACGGAAACCATGACATCGCGTGGTACCGGCGTTTCCACACGAGGCTATTCAAGGCAACCCGCCACATCGCGGCTGCGTGTCTCCGGTTGCGCCAATGCAGACTTCCGAGTCTAGTATCGTTAGGGCCGCTTTCAGTTCTTATCAACAGATTTGGCAAGCCCATGTATCTTCTAATCGATTAAATCACGAGAATTGAAATAACGGAAGAGAGGATGCGCAAATCTCGACTGGACTGCCTCGCCATCTTGTGCGATTCGGTTAGGGTTAAGGCAAGGCTGCGTATTGCGTAGAGTTGGGTCGAACGGCTGAAAGGGCGTGCGTCTCCACGCCGCAAAATACAGTTACAAGAGAATACAACCAGCCATCCTCAGCATCACAACGAAGAAAAAGACATTCAAGGCAACCCACGCATCAAAATAACAAACCGTGCAATACAGCCACAAGAAAGGTGCGACTAACCAGGTACTAGGCAATTCGCAAAGCTTCCGTTCAGAAACCTCCGCGCTCCAGTCCTCCCCCTAAGCTGCAGCGGCTTCAAGTGCTGCGTTCAAGTACCTCCTATATTGTATAATCGAGGCCCGCTCGAGGCTGAACACCGTAGCGGCCAAACTTCGGTGGCCGGTCGAGCGCGCACAGAGGTCTTTGAACGATAGGGCCGCTGCAACGTCCAGCATACCATTCAGGATGACGGAGGCATTCTCGTCCGAGTTTTGGATGGAACCAGAGAGATGTGGTAACGGAAGTGAAGCAATGCACCTTTGAGTCTGGGATGGCGAGCATCCCGACATGCTTCGACGTGGGGAGAAACAGCTTTGGGGTATCAGGCCTGAGCAAGGGAGGACAAACGAATGATCCTCCACAGAACTAGACCGTCCAGGTCTGCGGAAGTAGCAGAAACTGAGTCTACTGCTGGGGGCGATTCATAGTTTGTTAGTAGCGTTCAGGTACATTGACTTCTATCTCCCACCCTCTCCCCATCATCGAACAAATCCATTAAACCCCTCAGTCGCGATGCGCCTTGCACCACTGAAAAGGAAAGACGTCATAATGTCAGCCAGGCGAGTGAAAACCGAATGAATCTTAAAGAACGCACCGCCTTGTGGTTTCGCCAGTCCTCCCGCTGATGCGCCGGACTGCAATATGTTGCGCTCTTGCAAGCCTGGCACATCGAGCGGGTCGGCCTGCGGCAGACCTCGTAAAGGCCGCCGCAATACATATTTAATTCTTCGACTCGTCTGCATGCCTCGTCGAAGAATTGAGGCAGCTCAGAGACTGGCCTCTCGTCGTGTACAGTTTCAAGCTCAGAGACTGGCCCGTCTCGTCGCGTACAGTTTCAGCAGTTTCGAGGATCTTTGATCGAGACTCTTCCAGGATAGCGATGCGAGTTTGTCGGCTTTCTTCTCGCCTTCAGGATTCAAGCAAGAGACGCTCTACGCTACTGAGCGTGGGGAGGCTGGTGTGGCGATCGACGTTGAATTGTAACCATGGGTCGGGGTGTCCCTGCATGAACATGGATAGCAGATGGGAGATAAGGTGCCAGCGCAGCCTTAGATTCCACCGCCTGGGGCCTTCGACCTCGTAAGACTGTTCAACAAGCGACTCAATGAACGACGCAGATTGCCGAATGGGCGAGACGAGGTTGGTGTACTTGTCGACAGTGAACCGTTCACCGCCGCCAACGAAAAAAATCGTGTCCTGAATGAGATACGAGGGAACCCATCATACTCGGAGCGATCCTAGGCCTATTGGAAGATGGCAATGCCGTATTCTATTGCCGGCTCGGATGACCCAATCGTGGCGATGTAAACAGCATCTGTCTCGATCGAGGATGACTTGCCTTGTAGCAGGTCATTGAGAGCTTGTACCGCAAGCCCGATGCCACTCGTCTCTCCAAGAGCTATATTAAGTGGCCGAACCACAGAGGAATACGAGACGGGCCTATTTCTTCCAAACGGTACGGCGAAAAATCCGGCTCCCGGAGAAGTTTCCGTCATGGCTCCATAGGAGTGTGGCCAGATTAAGTGATATTGAGAAAGATTGAGAGAGATGTCGCGGTTAGGGAGAATGCCCAATTTCGGGGAATCGTCCTCGTACTGAATGGAAATGGGCATGAGGGATTGATCCTGCGAGCGATTGAGTGAAGAACACCGCGAGCCTCGAGCGATCGATGCGATATAAGGCCAACCGAAAAGGGAACTGATATCGATCTATGGACGCTATATTGAGAAAAAGGGAAGAAGGATGCCGGTGAAAGGAGGAAGGTGAGCGTGAGTTTCAGTGGAAGGAGCACGAGTGGGAAGAGACACGGAGGGCGATGATGTTTTGCGAAGCTCCAAGAATATTGGACGGGGTCATTGCGGAGGCGGCCCGTTCTAGGCCCATACCTCGACCTCATGACGGAGATATGCAGATTCTCTCACCTCCCTTATCCCCGCTGTCTGGTTCTTCGGTTCGTTGTTCTGTGCCGGGATGGCGAGGCCGCAGACTGCCGCAGACTTGCTTTCCAGAAGCTGAAGTTCGTGCTCAGTTGCAGCTCAAGGTAAGACAATGCAGTTTTGTGTTTCTTGCCCTTTTAAAGCCTCAATTGGCCCGGCTAGCATGCAGTTTGGACCGATTGATCGGTCCACGTACACCTTCCCAGCAAGATCTGAACACGCCGCAAACGGTTCTGCCCGTCTGGTATTCTTTTTGAGCTCTTCTTCTTATTGTTAAATTTTCAGGTACTCTCTGGGGATATATAAATGTAAATTTTTTGTACACTCGGGGCAGAGGCGCGGTGACGTTTCCGGAGACATCCGATCGGCGCAGAGTGACAGCCAGATAGGAAAGGCGTGCCTCTGCAACTTGCAACTTGCATGGGGCTCATCACGTTAGAATAATCAACAGCAGCAACAAGGGCGTGGGCGCACGGGCCGGCAACTGTGTTCTTGCCCTTCTACGTCCGGACCCCTTTCCACTCTTGGCCTCTGACCGTCATCCTCCGCTCCTCATGGCAATCTTCACCTCCCTCCCCGACGCATATCCTCGTCCAAATTCTTCCTCTCGCTACGCGCACCTCTCCAGAGGGGTACGGCACGGGCGTGCCGCTCCAGACTGGGCAAAAGGGCCGGCGTACGATTTCACTCGATTGTCGCTGCTCAACCGTTGGTTGCATGCGCTCATGGAGCGCTTTCTCTACCGATTAATCGCGCTGGGGGATCCCCTCACCTCACTGCCGGCAGCGCCCCGGTCCGGCTCTTCCTTCGCTCAATCGTTTCGCTCCCGGAGCTGTTGGCGCATGTTCGAAGCTCTCGCTTACGTGGGATGCGGTGGACGAGGAGGACCAGGATGAGAATGTGGGAAATGAGGGCGAGGAAGGCAAGGAGGATGGAGACGGGAATTGCACGGAGCTTGAGGATGACGGCGAGATGAGGATTCGACTCAGGAAAGCAAGCTCTTCGAAGACGTCGCGACGGCCTCGGGCCAACAGCAGGTGGTGCGTGCGCTGAAGCGTGGCTGGGAGACCGCCCAAGTCGTCCTTCTTCTCGATCTCCTTCCGAACCTGCTCGGGCTGGACGTCACTCCGCCTTACGGAGCCCGGCTCTTCTTCGATGCCATCAAAGGTTCTGCCTCCTCCTACATGTCGTGTCTCCCACGGTCGCCCCGCGCGGCCTGTCTTCCCTGTGCGAGCTCTCCACCTGCTGGCGCGATACTGTGAACGGCTTCGCGCTCTCGCAGATTGTCCCGTGCCTCTCGCTCCCCTCGCTCCAGAAGCTCATAGCGCACATGGTCGAGGCCGATGATGCCGAGGACAACGACAGGGGCCTGTCCGCCATGTACGGCTCGTCGCAAGTCACGGACCTGGTATTCTCGTACAGCGCGATCCACGCGTCCGCGCTCGCGAAGGTCCTCCGCCTCCGGCGTGCGCTCGAGCGCTTCTATGCCAACGGCGGGATGATCTCGGCTGCGCGGACTTTGACCCGCCCGCGCTAGGCGCGGCGCTCGAGCACGTCCGGCCATCGCTGAGACATCTTGAGCTGAAGGACACGGACGGCGGTGAGCGGGTTCCAGGCACGATCGGCCTCGTTGGGCGCATACGCTGCGCTCGAGAGCGTTGTTATCTAAGAGCGTTGTTATCTCTCAGCCTCCTGTTCGAGCCGGGCGGCGGGCTGCAGTTGGCGGACGTCCTGGTTGGGCTGATGGTTGATGTAGCAGGTTGAAAGTTGAAAGTCTGGCCATTTATGTGGATGCCAGCCAGCCGTCCACAGCCTTCCGTTTCCGTTTGCCTAGCCTTTCTTTCTTCGTCTTCATAGGGCCTGGTTCAGGTGGTCTCTCGCTTGCGCGAAAAGATTTTGCGCATCCTTTCCCTGAGCGTTCAATCGGTAGCAAAACCACTGCAAACCCCATCCTATAAGTCGCGAAAGATGGGGATACCGACGACACGCGGGCCGTCAACGATTGACCGTGGTTCTCTATTACGCAGACTACTCCCTTGGTGGGGGCCCGTATGAGCTGTTAGAACAGCTGCATGTGCAGTGTTACAAATGTCAGCCTGCCCCCGCTTCATAATCTCTTATCTTAGCCGTGTGGAGCGCAGCTTCGCGCAAGCCTTCGAAGGCCGTCAGCGACGCGCACCTCATCATCTCTCCTTCCTCAGCACACCGTCATCAGTCCCTTCCTTATCCTTTCCACGGCCAGCAATTACCTACCTGGCCACCGGTACAATGACAGACCCAAGTCAACCATCTGAGCTGCCGAAGAAGCACGTGCTCATCCTGTCCTACCCGTTCTGGGCCCCGCGTGAGTCTTCCCATCTCAAAGCAGTACGCTCACCATAATCGCCAGGAAAAGCGCTCACTCCCAGAACGCCCCGTTCTCGCGTTCATTGCGAATCTTCTCGCTGAGCTGGACGACTTTCTCATCACCTACGCGAATCACCGCGTGATCAGTATGTGCGATTCCTCCACAAATCTTATGTGCATTGCAACCTCATTTCTCCTAGTCTTACCCCTATGACCCTACTTCATCACACCCCGTCCCTAAATCCCAAAGCGAGCTCGAGCGGCTGCATTGCAAGATAGACCGGCTCCGGCTCGTCGCGATCGGCGAGCCTCCAGCCTCAGCAGATTATGCGATGCTGATTGTCCCCATCACCGGAGACTTTATTTCCAAGTGGCTGGCCACCGCTGTGGCAGCTCTGGGGCCAGGGAAAGATCGAGGGACTCGTGTCGGGCGATAGCGAGGGCGCCGAGTGGCAGAGGCCGACGGCGATTCTGGTGCGTGAACAAGCTGCAGACACCCAGATGTGCTGGAGGGAGAGTTGATAGAAAACGCCCTTGAATAATCAACAGATGGATCGGATCGGCGGTGCGTACACCGAAAGCCCTACCCGCGAAGTTGTCGGGAAGAGGCCTGTTCTGGGGTGGCAGCCCGCCACCTTCACGGCCTTTAACCAGTGCGTGCGCCCATTTTATGTTTGTATCCCCTCAGTCCCCTAAAATTTAACGCAAACCCTGAAACCATCAACAGCCAATTTGGACCTAATGTCGTGGGTGGGCTTGGGCATCATGGCTGCTACGGACGCCCTTTACACCGACGAGGAAAAAAGCGTCAGTGCCGCGAGTACAACGAAATCATGAACGCGGTGAGCTCCATTCTAGCTAGGGAAAACTGTTTTCCAGGGGTGAACTGAATGTAAAACGTGCGATGGGTTCAAGGTCTGGCTAGCGCAGAACGGGACGGACAAGGCCAATGGAACATTCGTCAAAGCGACTGGGCTTCGTCCCAAGTACGATTGGGAGTTTGTACGTTTACATCCATCTGTATCACATTTTCCTTCTCTTCATTGAACCCCCCTGAGGAACGCATAGCAAACGCAAGGCTCTGTGAGGGAGTGAAAGCGCCGGTTGACCAAAGACAAGCGGGCCAATCGCAGGCGGGCCCGTGGACTAGGATTGAGAGTGAGAGGCCCGGATCCCACACGGCTAGAGGGTCCGAACTGCGAGAGGAAGGAGGTGGAGGAGGATGTCGTCGGGGAGGGAGAGGAGGAGGGCCATTGTGAGTAGTTAGAGAGGATGGTCACAGGTCAGAAGTGATTTTCAGAGAAAGAGAGACAAAAGGAACATAACTAGGGGGGATAGTCATGGCGGACAGAGCGCAAGGTGGCCCGACGGTCTTCGCCGCAGGGTCGGCGGAACCACTGGACGGCGCACACGCCTGCCTTGGAAAGCGTTGAGGGCAGCCGCTATCAGGGCTTTCAGGGTGGCGCTCGCCGTTTCTTGTTCTCAGCGAAACACGTTCATCCATTTGCCATGGACGGTTGTATATTTCCTTGGCTATATTTTTTTCCGAAGGTTCCACAGAGATTTAGATAACGAGGGCATATGGTGTAGTGGCTTATCACGCCTTCTTAGCATGTCGCTGGGTGGAGGAGGTCTCCGGTTCAATTCCGGATATGTCCATTTATTTTACTCTTTTGCTGGTGCTAAATCATTTGTTTTACCCAGAGTGAAGCAATTCCATCCTCTGCCTCAGCTTTTCCTTGAGCGTCGCACCGAGCGAGGATACAGAAGCAGGCGACCGCGCCGCGCTGTAACCGGGCCGGTTCGCTGGGTCAGCCGAGTGCTGGCTTCCCTTCCCGCCTTTGCCTGTCGCTGTCATCCCCGGTTTCGCAAGGTCGTCTGGGAGGAACACTTTCACCGAATCCAGTACGTACTGCATTCTGAATTAACATCCACATCCGGCGCTACCTGAATGCTCATGGCAACCTGGTTCCAGCAGCCACGATGTCCGCCCGACCGACGTCCCCCCCAGTGGGCGCGTCTTCCTCGTCCGCCTCCGCCTCCGCGCGCCCAATGAACCCGCACCAAGCGTCCCTGCACGCCCTACGCCTACGTGACGCCTCCGTCAACCCCGCCTCCTCGTCCTCCGCCTTCTCCACCCGCACGCCCGGCTCCCCGCGCTCCTCCCGACGCAGCATCTTCGAGTCCGAGACCGAGCCCGACAGCGAGATCTACTCCCCGCGGCCGCGCTACCCGTCCACCTCCGAGCTCGGGTTCCCGCTCTTTGACCAGCCGGATGGAAGGCGCGCGGGTAGCACGACGAGCAGTCTGAGGGCGCCGAGCCCGCTGGCGAACAGGAAGGAGGGGAGGGAGAGGAGGAGGCGAAGGAAAGAGGAGGGCACGCTCAGAGGCGAGGAACACGATAGTATGGCGAGGAGGTGGGTGCGGTGGATGGCTAGGAGCGGGTTGGGCTCGTGGACGGGCGTGTGCGTTCTGGGTGGGGTTACGCTTGTGAAGTGGGCGGTGGGGCTGTCGGGGTATTCGGGTGCGTCCCTCATCTCCTACCCTTTGTTTCTGCGCATACTTACGGCATTTGACGCACAGGCGAAGGGAAACCACCGATGTTCGGCGACTACGAAGCCCAGCGGCATTGGATGGTCTGTCTCGCTACTTACCACCTCCATCCCACTTTCCGCTCACCAACGTCCAAAAACAAGGAAATCACCCTGCACCTCCCCCTCCGGCGATGGTACTCTTACGATCTGCCCTACTGGGTGCATATCTTCTCCCTTAATTCCTCAGCTCAACTCGACCCTCACTGCTCCTTGTCGGGTGTCGGATATGCAGGGCCTCGACTACCCCCCTCTAACAGCCTACGTCTCCTACCTCTGCGCCCTCCCGTATGTCCCCCTTCTCCCCTGCATTTCTCTTT
>JTLS01000630.1:0-15680 GCA_000826855.1 Basidioascus undulatus
GGGGTGTGCGGGAGGTAGACCGGCATGGGCATGGCGCGCATGGCTGGCTCGTGTGTTGCGTGCATCCTGGCAGGCCGGCTGGATCCAAACTGGGGGGTGGGTGTAGTGTTGTTGTCGGTCGAGGAATGCTTGATGCCGGTCAGTTAAGAAGGCAGTTCAGTCGGCGGTGTGCCTAGCGCGCAGTCTCGGATCTCAGCTCAGCGTGTATAATTCGTGATGCGTCCATGACCGCTGCCTACTCACGCTCGCTCTTCCCTCGCTGTTTCGTCTCAGCGTCAACAGCGACGAGGATGATAAAAGAGAGAAAGAAAGAGACAGTTGGAGCTTGAGGGAGGAGAAGATGAGGACAAGAACAAAGGATGAGCGTAATGATCGACACTTTCGAGGGGCCGTCCCTCGTCGCTTCGGCTCGCGTCCACCCGCGTACGCGAACAATGAAACTGAGACACGCCGATCGCGAGTCCTCAAGAAAGCGATGCAGATGTAATGCTCCCAAAAGAGCGTATGAAGCAACCTAACACAACTCAACACAGCTCGCCGATCCACTCCCGGCCTGCTCACCGCCCCCGCAGGGCCGAACTCCGCGTCCACGATGTCCCGAGCAACGGGAACAGTTGCCCCAAGCAGCACAGGAAGAATCCACTTTTCATAAAACATTGATTCGAGGGACCGTAAAATTGCTGGCGGATCTCGAGTACGTCATGGTCGTGCTCAGAGAAAGCAGGAAGATGAGGATGAGGTCATTGGAGCCGCGTGAGGCTTGGCGGGGAGCGTAGGTCGCACAAGGCGTGCACAGGGCGGCGACGTCCAAATGTCGGCTGATGGTCAATCTGCTCTAAAGGGTGAAAGATGAATTCATCAGCACCTGCCCAGTGTGCGAACGAAGCCCAAACGAGAGTAGTGTGCGCTGTTGAAGCTGCTTCGCCCTTGGACGCGTCCTCGGAAGCTTGCATCGCTTCTTTGGCAAGTCAAGGAGTTATCAAACCTCAGTGACGGGAGCGGAGGGGAATCGGATGGTGATTACCTTGGCTTAAAACGTCGGTGCTATCCGTCTTCTAGGGAGTTGACAGTAGATGAAGGGAGGGAAATTGTTGCGCTTCCCGGTCGCAGTCTCTCACATCAGTTGGAGCATTGAGTAGGAGGCCGCTGAGGTTAGAAGCTCTACACGGATAATGTGAGATTTTTTGAGCCGAAAGATGATGAACTGATGGCGACATGAAAGGGAGGAAGAAACTACGGGTGACTTCTCTCGTCCCCCACCAGTTGCTTGTTGACCGTGCGGGCAAAAACTCCACGGATCACCCCTGATTGGTAGGCGTTATAAAGGGACTGCTTTCTCCAGTTTGTAAATTGCGCATGCCAATGACTTGCTGTCGGGTTCAGAAACTGCAAGCAAGCTGAGCAGCGCTCAGCGGCGAGAAAAGTGAGCAGAGCCAGCAGTTGCGCCGCGGCGTTGAAGAACGACGCTTCTTCAAAACGTTCCATGTCGGCCCAGTTTCAAAGAAATTTACTGTATTCGGCCTAGCAATGAATGCACTCAGAGCAAACGAAACGTGAAATTTTTGAAGAAAGCTGGCTGCTTTTGGCTTGAAGCTGCAGGAACCGCCTCGGGCTCGGGCTCGGGCTCGGGCATCTCGCAGCGCGTGAACGTGAGCTGATCTTACCCTCGTCTACATCCTTTCCATGAGCTGAAGCTCCCTCCTCAACGAGCACTCATACGCATACCCAATCTTCCCGACCGAAATCCCATGTCCTTCCCGCCGGCCGCATCGCCCCAGCCCGCCGGCAGCGGGTGCTACCCGCCCTTCACAGACTACGCACGCTGGCGGCTGGAGGTGTCGGACGGGGGCAGGCACAGGTGGAAGTATTTGACGCCTGAGGAGGCGGCTGAGCGGCCGCAGACGGAGGAGGATCGGTACTGGCTTGGACTGGATATTGTGAGTCTGTCGCACACCGCCGGCCGCGCGCTGTGAGAAGCTCACTTTGTGGTGGGCTGGCGAGGACACCCGCGAGCTCCCGAAAGCTCGGGATCCGATGTCAGCTGCGCGGAATGGTGCGTATCGTGCTACGGTTGTGATCTGAGGGATTGTGATTGATTGATGGAACGACAGGCTACGAGTTCTACAAGCGCCTGCAGTCGATCGACGGCCACTGGTCGGGCGAGTACGGCGGGCCGATGTTCCTCCTCCCCGGGCTGGTGATCAGCAACTACATTGTCGGCCTCCCCCTACGGGAGGAGCAGCGGCTCGAGATCATCCGGTACCTGTTCAACCGCGCGCACCCGGACGACGGCGGATGGGGCATGTGCGTCTGCGTCTGCGTCTTCCTTTCGCATCCCCCGTTCTGCCTGGGTGCTGACGTTGAGGGCATTGCGGATGGAAGCCATATTGAGAGCCCTAGTACGGTGTTTGGGACGGCACTCAACTACGTCACGCTTCGCTTGCTCGGCGTCGGGCCCGATCACGAAGTGCTCGTCAAGGCGCGGGGGACGCTGCACAAGCTAGGTTCGTAAAGGACCTCCAGCCCGGCCTCTCTCTTCTCTATCAAACCAGCTTTAAACACATTTGCTGATCCCACATCACGCGGAATAGGTGGAGCTGTTGGGATGCCGGCTTGGGGGAAGTTCTGGCTGAGCTGCCTGGGCGCGTACGACTGGGCCGGTGTGAACCCCGTCCCGCCTGAACTCTGGTAAGCCTGTCGCTTCCAGTCCCTTCCATGACGTGCGTGTGCGCTTACGTTTGGCGCCAGGCTTCTGCCCGAATGGCTTCCCTTTCACCCGACGCGTTGGTGGATCCACGTGCGACAGGTAGGACCCTGCACTGTCCCCTGGCTGCCGCGCTTAAACGCAGATGAACATTGCTTCATGGCCGCGGCCGACGCAGATCTACCTCCCCATGTCCTATCTCTACGCCAAGCGCTTCACCGCGCCGCTCGACCCCCTCATCTCCTCTCTCCGAGAAGTGCGCCTCCGCATCCCTCCCTCTTCCCTCCACACACCCTAACGAAGCTTCCATCTTCACCCGTCGTGCGCTCTCCGCCCTTAGGAGCTCTACACGCAACCGTACTCCTCCATCCACTGGCCCTCGCAGCGCAACAACATCGCGCCCGTCGACCTTTACGCGGCGCACTCAGGCGTCTACGACGCGATCAACGTCTTCCTCTACTACGGGTACGAGTGGGGGTGCGGTGCGCTGCCCCCGCTGCGGCGGGCTGCGGTGCAGAAGGCGTACGAGATGGTCGTTTGGGAGGACGAGAACACTTCGTATCAGGGTGCGGCGCCATCATCTTCATTGCTATTGTGATGCAAGGGAGGATCGCTGATGCGCTCGTGTAGGCCTGGCTCCGATCAACAAGGCTTTCAACCTGCTCGTCCGCTTCGACGCGGAGGGGCGCGAGTCGGACGCGATCCGCCTGCACGCGGAGAAGGTCGACGATTTCCTCTGGCTTGGGCCAGACGGCTTGCGCGAGACCGGCACGAACGGCTCTCAACTCGTACGGTTTCCCTCTCCCCTTTCCATCATCATTCCCTTAATCTGCATTCACTCACATTGAATGCACGCCTAATCCCTCGCAGTGGGACGCCGCCTTCATCGGCCAGACGCTCGTCGAGACCGGCCTGGGCGCCGAGCCGTTCAACCACGCGTCGACGTCGCTCCTCCTCGAGTGGCTCGACGGGTGCCAGATCAAACAGAACCCGAAGTGGCCCAAGTACCGGCAGCCGACGAAGGGCGCCTGGCCGTTCAGCACCGCCGAGCAGGGGTACACCGTCAGCGACTGTACCGCCGAGGGGATCAAGGCTGTGCTGCTGCTGCAGGAACATCTGGAGTACGTCGGCTTGGTGATAATCTTCTGTGACTTCCCGAAGGACGAATAATGCGGGACTGACGGACACTCTTGACGTCGTGCGCCCCAGACATACCGAGCAGCGCGTCTCGCCCGAGCGGCTACAAAATGCAGTCGACATTCTGCTCGACATGCAGAACGCCGACGGTGGGTTCGCTTCGTACGAGCGGATTCGCGGGCCCAAGCTGCTGGAACAGCTGAACCCGGCCGAGGTGTTTGGTGAGTGTCTCTCGCTTCGCACTGAGTTTCTTACAAGATTTTAACTGTGCGCTTCGGCGGGACGAACAGGCAACATCATGATCGAATACTCGTACCCCGAGTGCACGACGTCCGTCCTCACGGCGCTCACGCTCTTCAAGAAGTCGCAGCCGAAGTACCGGCGGGCTGAAATCGAGTGCGTCTCCACCTCCCCTTCACCGACCATTCCCCTTGCCCCCTCCCTGCCATCCTCCAAGCTTCGAACATTTGGAATAGTGAGCTGACTGACGCTAAGGGCTCTGGTCCACACAGGACCATCACCCGCAGCGCGATCGCATACATCCACAGCGCACAGCGCGCCGACGGCAGCTGGTTCGGCAGCTGGGCAATCTGCTTCACCTACGCGACGATGTTTGCGCTCGAGTCGCTCGGCAGCGTCGGCGAGACGTACGAGAACAGCGAGTCGGTCCGGAAGGCGTGCGACTTTCTCGTCGGAAAGCAGATGGAGGACGGCGGCTGGGGAGAGTCGTACCTGGTCAGTCGGCTGCATCTTGGCTTGTGCCGACTTTCGATCTTGCTGAATGTTTGCGTGTGCGGCCGGACGTAGTCGTGCGAGACGGGCAAGTACGTTCCTCATGCGCAGTCGCAGGTCGTCCAGACCGCATGGGCGCTGCTCGCGCTCCTGTACGGCAAGTACCCGCACTTCGAGGCCATCAAACGCGGCGTGCGCTTGATCATGTCCCGACAGCTGCCAGTGCATCTTTCTTTGTTGTCTGCCCGCTGGTGATCCGGAGCTGACTTGGCGGCTACCCTTGATCCAGGACGGCTCGTGGGCGCAAGAGGCGATCGAGGTGCGCTGGGGACTGTTTCCGTGAGCAACGAAGAGCGTCACACTGACAAGATTATCACATGCAGGGCATCTTTAACAAGAACTGCGCCATCTCATACGTGCGTCCCCATTCGTCTATCGGCATGTTTGCCCCGTCGAGCTCGCCTGACCAAGCTGTCTTTTCACTTCCACAGCCCAACTTCAAGTTTTCATTCACTGTACGCGCACTCGGCAAGGCCGCGCTTGATTTCAACGACCAGGATTGGACTGCGTAGTAGATAGACTGAGCGTAGTCATTCATTTGCTGATTGAACGTACGTGCCAAAGGTCGTGGCTACGGCGCACGCAGTCCCACATTGGCATACCCAGTAATACTCACCTGATTTTACACACTCATCAGCATGCAGCACACGTAGACTGTCCAGCAGCCCAACTTGCGTGTTAGTGTGTCAACGCTAGCTGACCTGAAGGCGTTCTTCGCACCTTCGCAAGTTGATCATCTAGTCTCTATGCAGTCGCGGTACCCCCCAAGAGACGACAGCCGTCGTGTGACAAGAACTGAGCGCGAAGGACGCATAGTTCGATGGAGAGCGAAAAAAACAACACGGTACAAGAAGTCGTCAACCAAAGCGAAAAAGAAACAAAGGACCTAAGCTCCCCCTTGCGGAACCCACCTCCCATCCCAGAGCCGATCAATCAGCTAGCTAACGACCGCCACTGCCCAACCGCCGTCCTCCTGCCTGATGACCCTGATGCCGTAATTCGCCTCCCACCTCACGCCATCGCTTCGTCCAAACGCGATCCTGAGGCCCTCGTCCGCCTCCCCGCCGGCCCCAGCAATCTCCTCCGCGCCCGGCAGCTGGACGCTGCACGCGCTCATGCGTTCCTCGCCGACATGCTCGTCCGCGTCCTCGGGCGCAGCGGGCTGAAGGCGGAGGAGGAGGCCCGCGTCGCCGGGGGGCAGCGAGCGGTGGGTGACGCGCGTGGAGAGCGGTCCGAGCGGGCCGAGGTACAGCGCGAGCTGCTCCTGCGCGAAGGGCGACGGCGGGCGGAAGAGGGAGGAGACGGTCAGATCGAGCGAGTGCGTCAGGGGGCGGTAGTACGGCTGCGTGGTGAGGCGCGGGAGGGGCGTGATCGACAAGGGGTTGGGCGAGGCGGGGTTGAGATACGAGGGCGGGAGGTGGAAGGTCGAGGAGAAGGAGCCTGAGAGAGAGTAGTACAGAGTGGGTGAATGTTTCATGAGTAAAAGGAAGGGGAAGAGGAGTGAAAAAACCGACGCACCAGTGCTCAAGAGCGTCCAGCAAACAGCATCGTCGATCTCGCCCTCCTTTCCCTTGCCCTTCCCCACCTTCACGCCGCTCATGCGCTCCGCTGTACGCCACACCGCGGCCGGCTCGCCCGCCTGCCCTGCGCCGAGGAAGAGGCCGTCGGCGCGCTCGAGCGCGACGCGGTGCATCTGCTTGACGACGCCCTCGGCGGTGTTGTCGAGGATGTTTTTGTCGACGCGGCGGATGATGAGCGGGGGGGTGACGAAGATCTCGGTGCGGAGCTGGATCGTCTGGTTGTACTGCAGCGGCGGGTCCATCTCCTCCTCTACTGCGCCGTCGCCCGCGGCGCCACCGTCGGGCGACGCGCTCGTCGACGCCGTAGGCGGCTGGCGCTGCCCGCCAGAGACGACTATCACCTCCCATGGCACCCACTCGTCCGCCTCGACCGTCAGCCCGAAGCTGCCCGCCACGCCGAGGTAGCGCGTGGACGTCGTCTGGCTCGCGAGGCGGTTGAAGAGTGCGATGCGGGGCGCCTTGGGCCCCGTCGCAAAGTGGCCCACGCCCGAGGCCGCCCACGAGCCCGTCTTCTTGCTCGGCTTGGAGATGATGCTGATGGGCGGGGAGCGGAGGCTCGCGAATGGCTGCTCGCCCGCCATGGACGAGAATAGTCGGATGTTGAGATAAAACTCCTTCGCGCCCTTGTCGCCCTTGCCGCCTCCCGCGGCGACAAACGCGCCCTTGAAGAACGTACCCTCAGGCGTGACCTCCGCGCGCGACTCGGCGCCAACCTCGACGTTCCCGTCCGTCCCTCCGAGCGGTATCAGCCCCGCCTCGACCGAGTTCGGGAGCGCGCCGCCGGACACGCGCAGGATCGGCGGGGGCACGAGCAGGCGGCGCTCCGTGCCGTAGCTCTTCTGGGCGTAGAGCGGGTGGAGGAGCGTGAGCGTCGTGGGCGTCTCGGGCGTGGACTCCACGAGGCGCTTCGCAGGCCGCTCGGACGCGACGTCGGGCGAGAGCGGGCGCTTGTGCGACGTCGAGACGGGCGCGGGCGAATGGTGGTGCCGGTAGTCGTCCCAGGGCGAATGGTGGTGGTGGTGCGCGACGGCCGCGGCGTGGTGCGCGTTCCAGCCGCCGGCGAGGTGCTCGGACGCGGCGAGGAGGGAGGACAGCGCGTCACCGGAGGACGTCGCCGACGCGTTGGCGCCCTCGGGCGAGGCCGCGATCGCGTTCAAGAGGAGGTTAAGCGCAGTCGTGTCGTCGGTCTCTGTCGTCCCGCCCTGCGCGCCGTGCGAGTCTGTCCCCTCCGCAGAGTCCCGGACGTCGGGGCCGGGCAGGGAGGGGTCAAGGGTGGGATCGTGGTGCCCGTTCAGGTGGTGCTCGTCGGTGTGCTCGGACATGGTTCTGCGGACCAATAGAATGTCAGCTTCCAGAGGGATCTGATAAGTGGCTCGAACGCACGCAGAATACGATGGTGTACTGTCGGGTTGCCATCAGCGGGTCGCGTGGACGGAGACATGGAAGTTGCATCAAATCAGGCGTACGCTAGTCTCGTCAAGAAACCTCTTGAGATCAGTATGTGGTTCTGGGTTGGCGGTAGTGGATAGCTGAGATTGGCAAAGGGAACGTGTCAGAGGTGAAAGGGGATGCCAAACGGTGCCTGGATGCTCCGCCAACGACCCGTGCCAGGCAGAGTCTCTTTGTGCTTGGTATAAGCACCCAACATAGCTTTTTCTTTGTGCCAAATCCCTCCAAGCCAGGACCAAGATTACACGAGACCAGGTGAGCCTGCGCATCGACTATCGCTGCGTCCGACCAGCTCGGTGGACGGCCAGCGGACTCGAACGAGTCTCACAGTGTGCCGCATACGGTCCTTATACGATCCCCATACCGCCCGTTCCCAACCCTTTCGCAAAAGAACACCGCCGATGCTCACCTCGTTCAGTCTCCCGCGGCCTTCCGCGCCCAGAGGTCCGTCCAAGCGTAGCGACTCCTACGCCCCGCCACACCGCACCACCGCCCGTCCGCGTCCTCCGGTCAACCCACACGGCAAATCCTGCGACAGGATCATCGTGGCGTACGAGTTTGTGAACGAACCCGTGCAGATCGTTGAGATTGAGCTTCCTACGCGGCGACGGTCGTGGGAATCAGAGTCCTCAAGTTCCCACCCTCGGCGGCGAAGATAGCCAGGGCGTTCCCATTTCGGTTTGGCATGAATTCATGTGTCGGACTTGTAGCCACCGGTCGCTGTGCCTTTCAACTGTAAGTCCTAGCAAATGTGCCACAGACGTTTGCTACAGTTATCCGATATATTCTATGAGCGCTTTTGTGGAGGTCTGCAACCTCCACCCACTTGAAAACGCAAAAACGGTGGAACCCAAGGCGGCCACACAGCGCGCGTAGGCAATCGTCGCTGTCCACCCATGGACCCGTCCTTGTGCGGTACTGGGTTCAAAGAATAAGACATACAAAAGTATTTGGAAATCAATTCCATGCTCGTAGAGCCCGACGACACGGTAGAACTTCTGATCACTCGGTTCACTTGAGACGGATGACCCCGCGATGAATCTCACTCGGGCACTCGTGAACTCCTTGTCTTTGTCCATGGATATCTAGCTTGTGCAAATTGTTTTTAAAGATGAATCTTATCCTTTTGACCCCAGTAACCAGTCTGTTGAGCTATGTCGAGCGAGAAAAGTGCGTGAACTGCACAATTTCCTTTCCGGGTGAACAACTTCCGCTAGCTATTTGTCAGATCGGACGGCCAGGGTGGATTACGAGAGGGTAAATCCCTGATGTATTAGACTGACCTGTATGATCAGACCAGTATTTCTCTGGGCAGTGGACAATGTTCCAGTCCGTGCGTGAGGCGGTCGCACCCAGGCCTCTCGCTGATGTCCCGCTGACCGAAACCCCCAGACTATGTTTCGGGGTGGGGTCCAAGCAATATAATTTCCCTTCTTACATCTGTACGGGCATCCAACGAGCTGCGCGGGCGTTCCTGCGAAAGGCAGGCTGCTTCTGTTGCAACGCTTCGTGTTGCAACGTCGCCGCGCCAGAGCATTCGTGAACTCGGAATTCCACAACGCAAAGACTACCAACCCTCTCCCATTTCAACCCTATCTTTTTCCTGGTAGTGGAATCATATGTTTTGGACACGGCTTGGACGCCTTTCAGGCGATGAGCTTCTGAAGCCAGGCATCTCGCCCGCGACCGCTGTTCTCTCGCACAAATCTCAGCACTGACCACTTTCAAGCCCGCTGACATAGCCCCTCCCGCCTCTCCACCTAGCACATTATAATTCACCCAAACCAACCCGTTGCTTGACATCGGCTGCTGCGCAACCGGGCTCTTTTGCTTCGGCGAGTGGATCCCTGGCGCTAGGCCTCATCACGCCTCCTCACGTGAGGGCCCGGCGCCACCGTTCCTGCTCGTGCGGTCGAGGATCGAAGAGCACATGAATTTCTGGGCCCTTTCCACTTTACCGGTAAGTACGTTGCCTATATTTTGCCTCCTTCTTCCACGCGTGTGGGGACAGCTGGCACCGGACGTCCGGCAGCCGGTATGGCCAGGCCCACTACCGCAGTGCAGCAAGCTCAATAAAAGGCAGTTGCTCGCTCAGAGTTGTCGTTCTTCTCCCTCTCACCATATCCCGTTCATTCGTCGCCATGGCCTCTGACCCCCTCTTCTCGCCCGGCGTCGTGCTCAGCCTGGGCGCCGCCGCGCTCGCAGTTGGCGGACTGTACAGCACCGTCCGCGCCATTCTCCCGGCTGAAGTTCCTGGGGTACACGATCCGCCGCAGTTTGGAACGGCGAAGGGCGCTGGGGCTCCTAAGACCTACGATTATATTATCGTCGGCGGGGGTAAGTCGGTGCTGGGTGTTCACTTGTTGTGGAATCTGCAGCTGACACTTTGATTGAAGGCACCGCGGGCTGCGTTCTTGCGGCTCGTCTTACTGATGACCCGAACGTGTCAGTGCTCGTGCTCGAAGCGGGTTCTAGGTAAGCATACAGGAGTTTATGGCGATGCCATCAGCAGATCTTCACCGAACCCTTTTTCAGCGCCGCCAACGTGCTTTTTTCCCTCCTTCCCTCTGGTTTCTCTAAGCTGTTCAAGTGTGTATTAATCATTTTAGATGCTTGCATATGCTCAAGGAACCATCCCTCAGGACGCCGAGAGACTGGGAACTCTACACGGAGCCTCAGCCAGGTTGCGGGGGCCGCAAGCTCTACTGGCCGCGAGGCAAGATGCTCGGAGGTGAGTCCAAGCTCTAAGCACTAACGCGTCCCCTATTATTGACATGGAAATTGATTTATCAGGATCTAGCTGTATGAATGCCATGATGTGAGCTGCCCAGCCTTCGCTTTCACAAAGCGAACGCAACCTGACGGCAGCGCAGCTGGCACCATTGCTGCCCCGAGGACTTCAACGAATGGGCCGAGAAGACAGGCGACGATGGCTGGTCTTACAACTCTCTCAAGCAGTGCGTCATTTCTCTCCCCTTCTTTCGTTTACTCCAGCTGACGCTCTCTCTTTCGCAGGTATTTCCGCAAGATCGAGAAATTCACGCCGCACGTCGACTTCCCGGTCGACCGAGAGCACCGCGGGACAGACGGTGCCATGAAGGTACTTAATGTCTTTCACTCTACTGAAAACACCACACATTCGTGCTCACGAACAACCATTTAGGTCGGCTACTCTCACATGGCGGACAACACTCGTCGATTCCTCGACGCTTGCGCAGCGGTAGGCATCCCCCGGGTGCAGGACATCAACACGCCTGCGGGCTCGCTCGGCGCGACCAAAGTGTGTTTTCCTGTTTCATGGGGAGATTGGGCCTTATGTTCAACACTTTCGGTAGCTCCAAACGTTCATCGATCCCCTCGGCAAGCGCTCGTCTGCCGCCTCCGCATACTTGACTCCAGACGTCGTGGCCCGGACGAATCTGACGATTGGCGTTGGGGTGACCGTAAGGGTTTCTGAAGCATCCCTGTTATTTCAGTAACTAATGGTGGTTGACCTGGCAGACTACCCGAATTGTATTCGAGAATAGCGAGAAAGGCACTCCTCGTGCCGTCGGCGTGGAATTCACCACAGGGCTTGGGAAGCCCGCCTTTATCGCCCAAGCCAAGCAAGAGGTTCTTCTGACGTATGTTTCGTCCACGAGCTTCTTCATGCTCAGTCATGATAGCTAGTACCTTCCAGTGCCGGCTCCGTTCATTCGCCGCATCTCCTCATGCTCAGCGGCATGTGCGTTCTCTCACCACATGTCCACTTGCAGAGCTTGCACTGACGGTCTCTGCCCATTCCAGCGGCTCCTCCAATGAACTCGAAAAACACAACATCCCGCTCGTAAAGAATGTGCCGAGTGTGGGCAAGAACATGAAGGACCACCTGGCGGCGTTCTCTTGTTCCAAGGCGGCGCCTGGAACAGGGATCGACTACTTGCTTCACCCCGTCAAGGTCTGTTCACCCCCTTATTTACATTTGAGACTTCCGCTTAAGTTGCGCCCCCCTCTATTTTCAGGCCATCCCGGCGCTCTTGACATGGATTATGGGCAAGCCTGGCCCGGCGTGTAGCAACGTGCGGTTTCCCGGCTGTTTCCTGTGCATCCGCCGCATGCCTGACTGAGAGTCCGACGGGGATAACAGGTTGGCGAGGTGGGAGCTTTCATTCGGTCCACGGACGAGAGCCTCTTCCCCGAGCAGAAGGACCGGCCGCTCGAGGATCTGGCGAGTGGGCCGGGTGCGGCTGATCTTGAGTACATCGGTACGTTGGGCGAGACTCAGTCCAGACTTCCATGCCAGATGCTCTGTCCTCACGCATTGCTACATTTAACTTGAATAGCTGCGCCGGTCCAATTTGTGGAGCACGGAACTGCACCGCCCCGGCCCGGCGACTGGCTAAGTCTCGGTCCCATTGGTCTCCGGTAAGCGTTCCTCCCATTTTCTCCAAAGATGGTGCTCAAGGGTGTAGCTTATAAATTTCCCGATCTACTACTCCCTGTAGACCAGCGAGTAGCGGCACCATCTCTCTTTCATCCTCCGACCCCTTCGCAGCCCCTCGCATCGACCCTAAGTGTGTTTTCCCACTTCATGCCAATGTCTTCTCCACTTAACGCTCTCCTCATAGCTACCTCACTGCTCCCAACGACGTGCGCGTTCTCGCCCGCGGCGCCCGCCTTGCCGCGAAGCTGTACCGCACCAGCCCGCTCAAGGAGGTGGTTGTCGAGATGGATCCCACTCTCGCAGCGGCCGTTGACTCAGGGAGCGAAGCGCAACTCGAGGGCTGGGTTCGGCAGAACGTCGAGACGCTGTACCACCCTGTGAATCAGTCAGCCAACTGGTAGGTTAGTGGGAGAGTGACTGACGGAAGTTGGTGGCTGCAGGTTAGCACTGTCCGCATGGGCAAAGAGGAGGAGGGCAGTGCACTCGACTCGCAGTGCAGGATGTACGGCGTCGATGGGCTCCGGGTCGTGGATGCCTCGAGCTTCCCAGAGCTGCCCGCAGGTCACACTGTAAGTAATATTCGCCGATTTACGTTCATCCGCGACGGTTGACGAGCCTGCTTTTTCGTGCTCTTCGCGCAGACCGCGCCTGTCCTCGTTCTCGCCGAACGAATCGCCGACATCATCAAGGCCTCTCGTTCGACAGCGAAGTCCGGATGATTATCTTCTTCGGTATTTCTTTTTATTGAAAGGGTTTTGTTTGGGGATAATTGCTTGTACGGTTGTAGGACGCGATCACAGTTCACAGATTGCACTTCGCAAAGGTCGCGTGTGTGCTGCACAATCAGTCTACTGGCTACGATCGCATCTCCGACCTCGAGCACGAAATCGCCTTTTTCAAGCTTAAGCATTTGATCGTCACAGATTAGCCGGGGACCTCAGACAACATTCCCACCCTCCCCCTCTAGCAACTCAGTGCAGCCAGTGCTTGAAAAAGGCACTACCCGTCTGCGCAGCGTCGATCTGTGCCAGAGCTGCGTAGCCGCCGAGGTCGGAGCCCCTACATCAAAAATGACACAGATGAGTATCTCTTCAAGCTGCACCGAGAAGATTCTCCTCGACGGGGCTCTGCTTACCGGGTTGTGAAGCCGTGTTCGGTGTTCAGGAATAGTGCCAGCTGGGACCAGACTGTCTCGTTCTTGGCGAGCAGCGCACCCTCTGCCGCACGCCTCTGTTCCGTAGGGAAATAAACATCATCTGGATAGAAGTAGAGTGGGGGGCCAGACACCCGACATAGTCAGTGTCGTATGCGCTGAGGAAGGAACTGGCGGAAAAGACCCACATCCGGCAGTAAGCAGCAGCACCGGCTTGGTGAGCGCCTCATAGTCCCTCGTCTCCGTGATGGAAGGGTGAGCGACGGCCTCCGCGTCCGCCTTCGTCTCGTTCGCGCCCGATCCCAACCACAACGTCCCCGGCGCCCCCCAGCAAATACCCATCGAGCCCACTTTCCAGTACTTGCCCCGCAAGTCATTCACCACCGCCGCGATCTTTGTCCGGGCCACGTCCCCCCGCGGCGGGTACTTCTCCAGAAATGGGGCGGCGTCCCAAACTGCGAACTCGTCGAACGCGTAGGGTGCATGCTCGCCGGAAAAGAAATCGGGAATGAAGACGTCTGCGTCAGCGTGGTGGGCGTAGAAATGCGCGAGGAGCCGGGTAGAGGGCAGGGCCCAGCCGAATACGTCGGTAATGAAAATGAGGGCCGGGCTGTTAGTGGAGGATGGGGAAGGCGCAAAGTAGGCGGGAAGGCCGCCGAGTGTGATTTCCTGGCCGCTGCGCACAGCGAAAGGTGGAAGGAGGGGCGTTGGAAGTGCGTGAATTGCGATGAAATATGCGTGGGAAGATGAAGTGCCCTACTCATGGGAGTTGGTATCGGGCAAGTCTGAAATCAAGTATCAAGATGACGGATTCCAGTTGTGAAGGCATTGGCACGCACGCCGAGGAACAAAATCATCCGCCGTTCGCGGCGCAGAGGGCAGCGCCTCCGCGACGACGGCGACCGTTGCTAGACCGGCAAACGCAAGGAACGCAGAATAGGGCTTGGTCAGAATCATCCTATAGTGAGATTGTTGTGTGGTGAGAAGGGAAAATCTGGCCTCCAGGTCGGAGGCGGGCCTTAAAAGGCAATCTTAGGCAACGACCGGTCCGCAAGACCTTGCATGACGCCTGATCTTGCCTTCGTCAGCCTAAGCCGCGATAGTTAGTACACGTGCTTTGAGATGCCAGTATTGTGCTTTGAATCCTGATCATTGGTGGAGTCTGTCGAGCGTGAGTGGATTGGTCAGACGACGCTCACAATGAGGACGTGGTTATCAACGCAGTAGTCAAAGTTGACAGAGGGCGCTCGCAGTGTGGACACGGTCTAATGGACGCGGTCAGCGAGCCGTGGAGCTTCTGGAAAGATTCAACGCAAGTTCCATGAGGCGAGCGGGCATAGCCTTGGCATTGCGTAGGAGTGTGAGGTTGCGGGAGTCAGGGGAGTCAGGTGAGTAGCGCGTGCTGAGGCCGGTGCGAACGAGCGCGGTGCAGATGTGGTCCAACTGTGGACGGTGGAACATCGTCCACGAAAGCTTTCAGGAAGGCCTATTGACGAGCTTGTCCTATTCCTTAAGTATCAACAAGAATTTTATGACCATCCACATCCTCCAGCCCACTGCTTCGTGCCCCGTCGTCCTGCGATAGTCGACGCCAGGGGCAGCAGAGAGCTGCGAGGGAGAGGGCGTGCTCATGCATGTTTCTGAGATTTCTTCATACTGCTATTTGAGACTGCAGACCAGTTGGGGAAATCGAAGCTTCGAAGGTATTCGTGGAGTAGAATGACTCGAAGTATGGCAAGTTGTCGAGACCGAGTGGGAAAACACTGGCGCAACGGGGACGCTTGAGGCAGTCTACAGAAATAAAAAGCACTCACTTCGCAGCGAACCCACACCTTAACTGAAGGATGCGAGAATGCGATGCGTGAAAATGGGGCTACTGCTGTGCGTCAACCTCGCGCCAAAGGAGTGATCAGGCCCAGACAGAAAGACAGAGACGCGCTGCTGCATAACAGGTCGTGGGCTGTGCAATACCTCATGTTGAAGGTAAGAGTTTCTCAGACGACCTCGCTGGCGCGAGCGCCTGCAGCTGCCTGTGCATCATCTCGGATCCCTGCATGGCGCCATTGTCGAGCAACGTTTCGTCTGTCGGCCGCCCAGTACTGCTCCTTCCTCACCACTCTTGGGCATTCACTGTGCTTTCCACATGTTCCAAGAACACAAGAAAGGGATTGAGAGGCTGAAACAAGTAGCTGCTGGAGTGCTCAGCGAGGGAGATATGGTACTGCGACTCTAAATGGCAAGCACTCCGCATGGCAAGCGCCACACGACTACTATCGAGGAGCACAGGATATAAGTACAACAACAAAACGGGCTCACAATAAACAAGATCAACTCAGTCCCAGTCCGGTCCCTCTCAGTTCCTCCCCCTCGCCCCCGCACCCGTCCCCTGGCCCTCTACGGGCAAAACTCACCTCGCATCGCCTCCCAACTTCATCCAGAGCC
>JTLS01000631.1:0-15626 GCA_000826855.1 Basidioascus undulatus
AGAAAAATGGAAAGGGAGGGTGGGGGAGACGAACCAGTAGAAGAGCATGGAGGTCGCGCCGGAAGTAACCATCGGCGACTCGGAGACGGAGAAGACAGAGTAGAAGCCGACCTGCGTTCCACCCCCGCATCAGCCAGCCACTTTTACATCGCAGTCCACCCCAGTCCATCAATGAACATACGCACGCCGAACGCTGTACTCCCCTACCTACAGGTCAATCTCCAAGGTACTTCAGGGAAGGCGGACGAGGGCGAGGCGGAACGCACCCCCAATCTGCTCAGGATCCGGGTTCCCCTCCGCGATCTTCTTCAATCTCGCCCAGTCCTGCTCGCGAAAGGGCATGCCACTGTCCTCCCGTCCCCCATCAGCTTCCTCCCTCCCTCCCCATCCCTCATCCGCTCTCAAAACGCACTTGTTCTTCACGCTCCACCTCGCGATCTGCCTCCCCCCGGCACGGTCAGTCTCGCCCGCCTGGGGGATGAGGCACCCAAGCGGCGCACCACATGCTTCTTCAAATCTGGGAGCTTTGCGGATGGGGGTGTGGGGTCGGAGGGATCGCGCTCGAGATATGAAGCAGACTCGAAGTGCACGGAGGCTGACGTCGCGCCCGCGTCGTCGGCGTTCTGGAGGATTTCGCGGAGGACGGTCCACTCTCCTGAATCTGTTGCGCACCCCACCTCAGCTGCACTGTGCGTACTCTATCGCGGATGGGAGGAACGTACAGCGCGCGAGCTGATAGGGGCCAGTGGGGGTCAGTCTGCGGAAGAACGGGAGGGGGGAGCAAGCATGGGTTGGGCAGACGGACGATCTTGTCTATCAGCGCACGCTGGTTGACCTCTACGCTCTCGTCCGCGCCTTGCTCAAGCTACTCTCCCCCCACCGCCCCCCGCCCACACACACATCCCACCCAGTCAGTCCACGCCGTCGCACTCCGTCCGGATCCCAACGCACCAGCGCTTTCCGAGCGGCGTCCATGTCGGATCGAGCGCGCGGGGAGGAGTCTAAACGATTATCGAAGGGAGTGTAGGATAGAATCTAGGTGTGTGGGAATGTGGTGGTGGATGTGGAAGACAAGACAAGAAAAGACACGGTGATGAGGCCGTGCAAGAGGTTGAGGGCCCGTCGCACAGCCAGAGGTCGGATCGCGGAGGCGGTCGAGATGCCGCAACACCCGCGGACGTAACGCAAAGCCAGCGTGGGAAAACGCACTTCGACTTCCGACGCGACGGATCCAACGCGTCCTTTCAGTCGCGTCCCCTCCCCTCCCACACCATCCATTATCCCCAAATGGCCAAGTCCACCACTTCCAAGCCCGCCCGTCGCGTCGCGCACGACTTTGACTCCTCCGTCCCCCCCGCGGGCTCAGCGAGCGAGAGCGAGGCGGAGGCGGTCAGCTCGGGCGTTGAGAGCAGCGCGGGGGAGGCTGTGAAGGGGAAGGGGAAGAAGCGGAAGGCTTCTGCGGGGAAGGTGGATGGGAAGAAAGAGGGGAAGAAGGCTAAGAAGGCTGAGGAGGCTGAGGAGCAAGGACAGGGGGAGGGACCGCAGGCGTTGAGGAATGAGGACGGGGATGGTGCGTCTCTCCTCTCTCATCCACCACTCTCCGGCATTCTCATATCCTTCCTATAGCATATTTCGAGGTCCGCGTTAAAGAGACAGTGTGTATGTGGATGCGATGCTGATCCGTGAACCGCAGCTCGGCCCCCACCGCCGCCTGACCATCCGCAAGTTCAACGGCAAGCCGCTCATCGACATCCGCGAGTACTACGCGGACAAGAAGGACGGCGGGAAGGAAAAGCCGGGGAAGAAGGGCATTGCGCTGGGGAGGGAACAGGTGCGTAGCTCAGGTCTTCCGCGTACCGTCTTCCCCTGCCGTCTTCTCGTCTTGCTGTGTTCGCTGGGTGAGGTTGGGGGACAAAGACTGATTTGCATGCTGGTGGGGTGGGGAAGTGGGAGGAGGTGAAGAGGGTGCTAGGGGGGGTGGATAGGGAGTTGGGGAAACTTTGATGCGGTGGACGCGTCTGGTGGAAGGGCGGGGCACGGTGCGACGGTGCTTGCTTCCTCAGCTCACGTTCAAACGACGCATTTATGTTTCCATGTGACCGAGGTTTAATTGTAAGGTATTGCAAACCGCTGGGCCGAGCGCATTGATAATTCCAATTCCATCGAAGCGAGCGACAGTTCCGAGTCTGGATAGCGTGCGTTCGTGGGATAAGCTCGCCGTGCGTGTTTCTCCCTCCTTGTTCTTCGAATGAACCTCTGTCAATGTGAAAGATCGGTGATCTCCATTGCGTATCGACGTATCACTGTCCCGGCATCCCTTCTGTAAATTGGCGCTCCCCCCTCCCAACCCGCACGTGACCCTTCGTTGAACGACCGCCCACCCGCACGCCAGAGCGTCTTTGCTTTCTCGCCACGACCTTGCCTGCCTGCCGCTCGAGGCATACCAGCTTGTCTCTCCCATTCTTCTCCCATCCACACCCAGACCCGTCCATCTATTCCCTCCTAATTCCTCCCGTACGTATCCTCCCCCTGCCCCACGCGCTCCTTGCTAAGTTACCGGGATGATTTACAGACAGAGCACGCGATGTCCGACCCCCTCACCGCCCTATCCACCTACCTCTCCCAGTCCCTACAGCCGGCCACCCGGCGCGCGGCCGAGCAGGCGCTTGCGCAGGCGGAGACGCAGCCGGGGTTCCTCCTCCTCGTCCTCCAGCTCGTCGGCGCGGGGCAGGCCCCCCCCGAGGTTCGCCTCGGTGCGGGCGTGCTGTTTAAGAACGCTGTTAAGCGGGGGTGGGCGCCGGTACGCCTTCCTTTCTTCCTCCCCTGCTCCTCGTCTTCTTTGAATTAGTTAGGTGCGTTTGGTGATGAAGGACGAAGAGCTGATGATGGCTGGAAACCGGATGTGGGGAGCAGGAAGATGCCGAATCCAACTTCACCGCCGCCGACCGCGCAGCCGTCAAAGCGCAGATCGTCCCCGCGATGATCGCCCTCTCCTCCCGCCCGCCGCTGCAGCTCCAGATCGGGGAAGCCGTGTCGCTCATTGCGGAGCATGACTTCCCTCAGCAGTGGGAGGGGCTGATCGACGTGCGTCTTACCCCCCACCTCCTTCTTCCCCCTCTCCCTCCTCCCCTCTTCCCTTCACACTCATCTCCCTGCGTCTCGGTTTGAGCAAGTGGAGAAAGGTACTCATGCTGATGTGGGGTTTGGCGGGCGAAACAGCAAATCGTCTCCTCCCTCTCCGAGACGGACTACAGCATCAACAACGGCGTGCTCACGACCGCGCACAGCATCTTCCGCCGTTGGCGCGCCCAGTTCAAAAGTGACGCGCTCTACTCCGAGATAAACTATGTCCTTTCCCGGTTCTGCGAGCCTTACTTGGCGCTGTTCCAGGTCCGTCTTCCTCCCTATGCCTCCGTCCTTACCCTTTGCCTCTTTCTTTCCCACCTCTTTCTTCCACTTTTGTCCTCCCCCCAGGCTCCTTTGCCTTCCCCCTCTCCCTATTTCCATCCCCTCCCAGCCCCCTTCCTCTCCCATCCCTCCATCTTGCTTCCTTTGCCAAGACATACATGCTTACCCTCACCCTGGGGCGGCACAGCGCACCGATGCCCTCCTTTCCTCCCCCACCTACCCGACGCTGCCCGCGCAGCAGCGCGATCAGCTCGCGCACTCGATGGTGCTCCTCCTCCAGCTCTTCTACGACCTAAACGCGCAGGACCTCCCGCCCTTCTTTGAGGACAACACCGAGGTCTTCATGGGCTTCCTCGCCAAGTACCTCGTCGACTGGGGGAACAACGTGGACTGGGGCGCGGTGTGTTGCTGCCTTCTCTTCTTTCCTTCTTGCCCCATCATAGCCTTTCTTGCCCTCTCTCTTCAGTGGAGGACGCTTCTGCGCAGGACTCTGGCTGACTCGCTCGCTACGCTCGCACAGAACGAGGACGATGCCGACCCCACCCCGCTCGAGAAGATCCGCGCGTCGATCTGCGAGTCGGTCGAGCTCTACGCGCAGCGCTACCTGGACGCGTTCCCACAGCTGGGCGCGTTCGTCGAACGTGTCTGGACGCTCCTCACGCACTTGGGCCCAGGCCAGCGCTTCGACCTCCTCGTTGCCAAGGCGATGCGCTTCCTGTCCTCCGTCGTGCGCAACCCCGGCCAGCGCGCGCTGTTCGAGAACGAACAGACTCTGGAACAGTTCTGCGAGAAGATCGTGCTGCCTAATATGGCGCTGAGGAGTGAGTGGACGTTCTTGGTGGGGTGGGAAGGGAGGAAGGGGATGGAAGGCTGATTGAGCTGGGGTGCGTGGATAGCGCACGAGGAGGAGATGTTTGAGGACGACCCGCTCGAGTATGTCCGGCGGGATCTGGAGCCGACTACGGGTGCGTGCTTCACTCGCTTCGCCATGCAACGAGAAGGTGTTTATTCGGCTTCATTTCCGCAGAGAGCGACACGCGCCGCTCGGCCGCGACCGAGTTTACGCGGGCGCTGATGGAGCAGTTTGAGGCGTCTGTGACGGGCATCATCCAGCGGTACATTACCTTGTACTTGCAGGTGCATCGAAACCCCGCCGTCTCGTGTTGCTAGGCTCGGGGCTAATCTGGGATGACGGTACACAGCAATACAATGCGGACCCAGCGAACAACTGGAAGTCCAAGAACACCGCCATCTACCTTCTCACCTCTATCGCTTCCCGCGGCGCGACGACGCAGGTGCGTGTCCCCTCCTCACAATGCGAAGTATTCTCCGGCTGACAGTGCGCCTCCAGCACGGCGTGACCTCCACGAACGTCCTCGTCGACGTGATCTCCTTCTTCTCCACGAACGTCTTCTCGGACCTGCAAGCCGCGTTGGGGACGGTGCACCCCATCCTCGAGGTGGACGCGATCAAGTTCCTGCACACGTTCCGGAACCAGCTCTCTAAGGACCAGATCCTCAGCGTCCTGCCTCTCCTCGTCCGCCACCTCGCGAGCGACAACTACGTCGTCTACTCGTACGCGGCCATCACGATCGAGCGCGTGCTGTTCATCCGCCAGAACGGGCAGCCTCTGTGCGTCCCCTCCCCTCATCCATCTTCCCCCGCAGCGACAAGCGGCTGATGGGTGTATCCTCGCAGGTTCACCTCCGCCGACGTGCGCCCGTTCGCGCAAGACATCCTCCTCGCGATCTTCGCCAAGATCTCGTCCGCGCCGACGCCGGAGAAGAAGGCGGAGAACGATTACCTGGCACGGGCGGCGATGCGCGTGATTCTGACGTCCAAGGGCGCGCTCGCGCCAGTGTACCTCCCCGTGCTCGAGCAGCTCTCGGCGATCGTCGCAGAGATCAGCAAGAACCCGTCCAACCCGCGCTTCTCGCAGTACCTCTTCGAGAGCATCTCCGCCCTCGTCAAGTACGTCGTCGCCGACGACCCTGCGAGCTTGCCCCAGTTCGAGCAGAAGCTCTTGTATGGGCCGTTCCAGACCATCCTAGCGGAGGACATTACGGGTGGGTCTCTCTCCTCCCTGGCCTCTCTTCCTCCGCAACAACTCCTGAACTAACCTGCCCCGCCCCCAGAGTTCACCCCCTACGTCTTCCAAATCGTCGCGCAGCTGCTCGAGCTGCACTCGTCGGCGTCTCTGCCGGACTCGTACCAGGCGCTCCTCCCGCCGCTCCTGACCCCAACGCTCTGGGAGCAGCGCGGCAACGTGCCCGCGCTCGTGCGCCTCCTCCGCGCGTTCCTCGTCCGCGCCTCGCCCGCGATCGTCGCCAACAACCAGCTCCCCGCCGTCCTCGGCGTGTTCCAGAAGCTCGTCGCCAGCCGCTTGTTGGACATCTGGGGCTTCGAGCTGCTGCAGGCGCTGTTTGAAAACGTCCCTGTGTAAGTGGTCCTTCGTTTTCCATTGGCTGTGTGTGTGGATGCGAAGCTGACTCGGGCGCTTGCGATGGAACAGCTCTGCCTTCGACCAGTACACGACCCCCGTCCTCACGCTCCTCCTCACGCGCCTGCAGGGCTCCAAGACGGACCAGTTCACGCGCGCGTTCATCTACTTTGTCTTCTTCGTCATGGCCGTCCAGCGCGAAGGCCTGAGCGCAGACTACATCGTCGGGGCGTTCGAGAAAATCCAGCCTGGGTGCGTATTGCTTCTATCTACCCCGCTGACTTGATTTTCTCGCTGACGGGGAAGGAATGAACGATCCGACAGCCTTTTCTCCCAGCTCCTCACTGGCGTCATCCTCCGCGAGATCCAGAAGGTCCCGCAGAAGGACCGCAAGGTCGTCAGCGTGGGCCTCATCCGCCTCCTTGCGAGCAACAGCCTCCAGTCCGAGCCGCTCGTCAAGGCCTGGTGTGTCGTTCATCACTCACCTTCTCGCTCGTCCTTCACGTCAACTGACACCGCCGCCCCACAGGCCCGCAACCCTCGAGGCGCTCCTCCGCGTGCTCCTCCTCCCCCAGGACCTCAAGGCCGCGGGCAAGGGCGACGACGACCTGTACGTGGACGAGGACACGGGCTACCAGGCTTCGTTCTCCAAGCTGGCCTCGTCCGAGGTCGCGCGCCAGGACCCCGTCGCGGACGTCGCCGACCCGCGCGCGCTCCTCAGCGCCGAGCTCGCGCGCATCAGCGTGCAGAAGCCTGGAATGGTGCGCTTCCCCTTCCCTCTCCCCAGCCTTTCGTATGGGTAGTTGATGTTGAAGGTCTGCGTTGCGTATGGATCAACAGCTCCCGCCCCTCATCAGCCAGGTCCCGCAAGAGCTCACGCAGCCGTTCTTGAGCTACATGCAGACCAACTCGCACACGATCGCATAAACGACCTCACCTTTTCCCTGCATCGCCCTTCTACTCCTTATTCCCTATCCTGACCCCCCTAGCTAGCCTTTCCTTTTCATTTCTCCCTCCACCTGCATGACGAACCCCGCACACAAAAACACGCTTTGCTATTGCCCTGCATTGTCATTGGCATTGTTTTCCCATCATGCCCACCCGTCTAGGTAGATAATCACTCGCCTCACGTCGTCCGTCCTCGATGAAAGCCGCATCGCGCGCGGACATGAATTGCGCCTGCTGAGCGGCTCAACAGCGCTGGACTGGGCGCTGGACTGCCTCGCTTGCTGCCGACATAGATGTATCTCCCACTGCACAGAGAATCTGGAAAGGTCACGCGGCAAGTGACGTTGCTCCAATGCAATACTGATATCTGCAAGCGGAGCGGACCGCACGTCCGGCGGTTCAAGCCACGAGCCGGCTCACGACAAATTTTCCACGTTCTGCTCTCCTCGCTCTTTCTCTTTCTGAAGTAGTCTCGACTCGACTCAGCAGACTTTCTGCAAGCTGTTCCAGCTAGCAAAAGGTCCAGAGACTGATCCAAGTGAAGCTGATGGAAATGATGAGCCTCGATGCGCTGCCTTCAACCGCACGGACCTTCCGCCCTAGACCGAAGCTTGGTCACCCTCGTTTTGTCTTCCTTCGCCATCGTCCGCCTTGGACCAAGTGGCCGTACTTCTTTCGAGTTCTGATCCGCTGCTTTTCTCTCTCAACCTAACGGTTATTGCATTCGAACTTCGTTTTCTCGTCCCCCTGTCCTTTTCGATCGTTGACCTTGCGCTCATGGCGGCTCCATTTTTCGGCCAATCCGCGCTCACTCATCCACCTACGCCCCCCGATACGATTACTCGTCCATCTGCACCGGTTCAATCATGGCCGGTCACTCCCGAGCCATCACCCCCAATGCGGCAGCAGTGGGCGGTAGTCGTTCTCCCGCCCGCGACGCTCCCGCACGTGGCGCCGAGCTCATCGAGCTGGGGCCCGCATGAGCGGTGGGGGGCTGGGGTGTTGATGAAGCTGGAAGATACGGTTGAGTCTTTCTCCTGTCTCTGGAAACCGATGTAATTGTTGCTTACTGGCGAGACTTCACATCGACGCTTCAGCTCGAAGCCCAGCTGGACGCGATCGCAGTCGAATTCGCGCTGCCCGGCAAGACCGGCGTGCATCTCTATCTCGTTCTCCCCCCGAACCCTGCATCCTCCCACCTCGGCACAACTTCGACGTCCCGCCCGCGTATCACATCCTCTGCTTTCCCGTTCCTCTTCGGGCCGTTTCTGCGACCTACCTCCACCGCCCCTGCTCTCCAACTAGCAGTCGCAGCGACGCTCGAATGGGTCGTTGACGTTCCTCACGCACCGTGGTGGCCCGCTTGGATTGCAGGCGGCATCCCGGACGGGATCCTCGACGGTGACGAGTCGCGCCGGCAGAGCACGGTCGACCTCTCCCCTCCTACCCCGCCGCTCCGGCAGACGCTCCTCCGCAACAACGTCGGCCTCAACAGCGAGACTCTTCAGAGCCCGCTTCCGAGCGTTGCGTTCCTGCGCAAGCTTTCACTTCTCGCAGGGCGCAACGTCTCACCCGCTTCCTCCGTCCGCGCGCGCAGTCGGACGCAGACCGGCGCGACGATCGCGTATGTTCGCGATGGGCTCCCGCCACCGGAGAGCTCCGCGGCGGCCAGAGCGGCCGTCCTCGGGCCACCCGCTGTGATTCCGGGCGCTGAGCTGAGCCTGAGCGAGAGGGAAGAGAGAGTGCTCAGATGGGAGAGGGAGGTCGCAGCCGCGGAGACGGAGACGGAGGATGTTGGGGTGGAGGATATAGGGGACGACGCGGTTGAGGTGAAATTGCCGCACAAGGAGGAAGTGGGCGAAGAGGAGAAAATGAGCGGGGAGAACGTCGAGGCCGATTCGGTACTCGATTCGGCGGCTGGTGAGGATGACCACGTTTACGACATCTTGTTGAGTCTGCTGTTCATTCCAGGCAAAAACCAACGTCTTATGACTGATATTCTTCTGAACATCTTCGGTAGAGCATACGGATCGAATTCATCTGCCCCAAACGCCGAGCAGCTGTTCGCTTCTCGCTCTCAGCTTTCGCGGTCCGCGCCTCGAAGTCCTCCGCCGGCTTCCGAAGACCCGATAGAGCCAGTGGATATGGACGGACTTGACGCTCAAAGCGACGGTGCTCCAGTACTGTGAGTATCGCTTTCGACATCCACTGCCGATGAAGATTGCAACCCTGACGCCGCTTTGACACAGGTCCTCCCGTTCCCGTTCGCTATCTCCTCCCCCTTCGCCGACTCCGCTTCCGTCGAGCCCGAAGCAAGATCTCGATGCAAAGGGCCTTGAACTCGACATATCGTCTGTTTCTTTCGCCTTTCCAGCGCCTATCGATTGTCAACGTTGCTGACAATTTCACGTTGTGCGCCTGCAGGTCCAACGCTCTCGATACCCCGCTGGCCGGCACTCCTCTCCACCACCAACGCCACCATTCTCTCCCACGAAGTCTCGCGTCCGAGCCCTTTGCGTCGAACAGCGAACACCAGGAGCACGACAAATTTTCCAGCGACAACTTCGAGGAGTATGTCTCAAACCCATGCACCTACATCAGACTGTAACCACTGAGGAGGCGCTCCAATTCAATTGACTGCTTTTCCGCTCACCCAGACCCGACACCCCGCCCACCGCCGACTTCTACGCGGCGTCCCACACCTCAGGCGAGTCGACTCCCACCTCAACAGCGCAACACAGCCCAGCGACCGCCCCGCCGCCGAAGGCGCAGTCGCCGGACCGGCACAACGATTTTGAAAACGAGTGGGTTACATTTTCGCGCCCGTCTTTCTCTAGGCTGAGCTTGGATGCACCATCGTTGCTTACCCGGCCGCTGCTTCCAGCGCATACGACCTCGACACGATACTGCCGGATACGCCCCAGGCCTACGTGCCGCCACCCGGTCTACCTTTCCCCGATCACTTCGCATCTCTGCAAGGCTACAGTGCCCCCGAGGTGGGTGCGGTGGAGGGCGAAGCGGCCTTGCAAGAGTTACATTCCAATTCGTGCGTGAGCATTTGCCATTAAAATCGTCAAACGTGGCTGACCGAAGACGCCCTTTAGGTCCTACAGTCCGGAGGCCTCGCACTCCAGCTACTTGCTGTCCCGAGCTTCAAGCTCTCTGGACCTCGGTGCTGAGCATTACGGAGGGAAGCTGGCGGAGCGAGGATGGGAGGGCAACTGGCCGTACTATGTCCCTCGGTGCGGTGCTTGCTCTATTGCCGGTTGACTCCATAGCGTTTCACAGCTGACGCTAGAGGACTATATAATCAGAACCCCGGAAGGCCGGACCTTTGACGATCTTCCCTCGATCAAGAGCACGACCGACGAGCCGGTGCCAACGGTTGCCCATCTCCGAATCGGCGAGATGCCCGTGGACGGACTGGTCTACCCAGTCTTCGATATCTGTGAGACCCTTTATCTGTCTACGACCGCTCGAGGGGCTAAATTTCGGGGATGCCATTCAGATCCCGTTGCCGAATCGGTGGGGAAGAACGGCGAGCAGAGCCGGTCTCACAGCATCGTTCGGTGCGTATTTGCTCCTTCGTCAAAGACGAGCACTCTTAACTTCTTAGTCTGATTGCCGTTTATCTTCTGTCGTGGCCGCAGGTTCGCCGTCCTTCCGGAAGATTCGTCCTCGAGGGCGGAGTCGCCAGTCCTGGAGAACGCAAGAGCACCACGGGAACGAGCTGGGGCTGACGCGAACGACAACGACTTTGAAACAGAGTCAGTTCCGTTTCCCACACACCTACCTCCAAGCTGAGCTCGAATGCGGCATCACCGCTGACGCAGCCGTTGCTTTCAGCACGTACGACCTCGACTCGACTACGCCGGGCATGTCCGAAGCCCACGCGTCGCCGCCCGGCCTACCCTTGTCCGATCACGTCGTATTTAGGCACGCTCACCGTGCGAGTGAGGAGGGCGATCCTATCAGCGAACATGACTTGGATGAGTCACGCTCGAACTCGTACGCCAGCCTTTCACGACGTTGCAACGCCGTACCCGTGACTCAACGGAGACGACTTACAGGTCCTACGATAGCGAGGATTCTGGATTCAACTACCCGCCCTCCCACATTTCGGAGTCGCTGGAGACCGTTCGCGAGCACGGCGGAGGGAGCGGCCCGCAGCGAGGATGGGAAGGCCACTGGCCGTATTATGCCTCACGGTACTGTGGCTATTTTCTGACTTTGAAACGAGAGAAGTACATGGCTGACGCGAGAGTGAACATAAACACAGGACTTCGGAGCGTTTGACCTCGGCAAATTTCCCTTCGACGGAGTACACGGTCGACGAGAAGGCGGTTGCGCATCCAGACGTGGGCGAGACGCCTATGCAGGGACTGGTCTACCCGTTCTCCGTCATTTGTGGGTTCTCGTTTCCTTGGAACACGATTTCTCAAGTAGCTCAATTTTGCACGCCCCTCAGATCCTCTGGTCCATTCAGAAGGCGAGAAAGGCGAGCAGAGCCGCTCCGACAACTTCGGGCGGTATGCAATTGACTTTCATTCGTACCGACAAGCTTACCGATCTGACTTTTCTTAATTGCCTTCCTTCTTGTGTCACGGTTGTAGGTCCTCCAGCTCTCTGGAAGATCCGTCGCTGAGGGCCCCGTCGTCAGTCTCGGACCACGGCAGAACATCGCCGGAACCAGCTCAGGTTGAAGACAACCACTTCGAAATTGGGTCAGTCCCGCTTTTGCACATATCCCTTTCGATGGGAGGGTATCGACGCTGACGCAGGCGTTGCTTCCAGCGCCTACGGCCTGGACCCGACACCGCCAGCTGCGCTCCCAGCCCGCTCACCGTCGGCCGACCTAGCGCTTGATTATTCTGCGCGGGCGCCTCGAGTCGCAGCGAGCGAGGAGGGCGAGGATGTTGACGATGAAATGGAGTCGCACTCTGATTCGTACGTCAGCCTTCTCGTCGCTGAAATACATGCAAGAAGTGGCTGATCGGGGACCGCATTTTTCAGGTCCTATGGTACCAAGCCTGCCAGCTTCAATTACTCGCCTTCACAAGCTTCGGGTCCTCCGGAGTCCGTTGTTGAGCATGGCGAAGGCAGCACGCCGCAACGGGGATGGGAGCGCAACTGGTCGTACTATGTTCCAAGGTGCTGTAACTGTTGCTTCGAACAACGCATTAAGGGAGGTGAATGGCTCATACGGCTGGACATATCATCAGGACTTGGGAGCATCCTACCTCGGAGGATCTCCCTTCGACGGAGAGCGCGGTGGACGACCAGGACACGCCGGTTGCGCACGAGAAGCCGGAGGAGGGACCGGTCTACCCCATGTTCGCCAACTGTATGTTTTCGTCCCTTGAAGATGATCGAACCAATAACCCAATTCCGCGCCTGCCTTTCATCTCCAGACGCTGAATCAGACGGCGAGAAAAGCGAGCAGAGGCGGGCACACAGCGTCGTTCGGTGCGCGCTTGCACCGTTCTCATACAAAAGAGCACCGCGGTCTGATTCGTTTGATTTTACTTCCTGCTTTTACATGGCGCTAGATCCGCCAGCTCTCCGGATCCGTCGATGAGGGCGCAGTCAACGGCATCGCCAGAGCCCGCTCAGGCTCACGCGAAGGACAACGGCTTTGAAATTGAGTTAGTCCCATCATACCCATCTGCCTCTCATACTTGAGCCTGAATGTGGCAACGATAGCTGACGCCGCTGCTGCTTTCAGCACACACGGCGTCGACGCGACGCCGCCTGGGACGCCCCAAGAGAGCGCACCGCAGCCCTACTTGTCCTTGTCCGATGACTCGGAACCAATTCACGACCCAAGTTGGAGCGAGCACGGCGATGAGATGGCCGACGAGGTTGGCGGTGAAATGCACATGGATGTGTCACGCTCCGACTCGTACGCCATCTCGCAACGCTGAAACCCACGCGAAACTTGACTGACTGGAAACGCCTCCCAGGTCCTACGGTACTGAAGACTCTCGCTCAAGCACCCGAACTTCAGACTCTCCGGAGTCCGTCGCTGAGCGTGGCGAAGTGAACGTGGCGGAGCAGGGATGGGAGGGCAACGGGGCGTACTTTGCCGCACGGTGCGCGGCAGTTTTCTTGACTCTAAAGCGGGAGGGGTCCATGACTGATTTGAGGCTAAACTTTTTCGCAGGACCTCGGAGTTTCTTCGTCTGGAGGATCTCGCTCCTGTGGAGAACGTGGTCGACGAGTCGATGACAGCGGTTACGTATCGCAACGTGGGCGAGACGCCCGTGGAGGGAATTGTCTATCCGTTTTCCATGATCTGTGGGTTCCCTTCCTTTTCTGGACAATCTATCCAGTGACTGAATATCGCCACTGCCCTTCAGATCCCCTCTCTGAGCCACCCGTGCGGTACGCGCTGGACTTTACACAACAGGACAGGCTCCCCAATTTTACTAGTCTGATTACGCTACGTGTCCCCAGGACTGCCAGCCTCCCGGAAAAGCCGGCGGTGGAACCGGAGGCGGAGCTCGAACAAAAACAGGGCTGGAATGGCAGCTGGCCACGCTCCGTCCCTTCGTACGCCGAGTGTTTGCGCTAAATACCAGGCAAAGACACCTGTTGCTGACTGCGTTCACGCAGTTCTCCGCTATCGGACTCTCTACAAGTGATCGAGGACCTCGCGGAAGAGCCCGGAATCGAGCTCGAGCAGCAACAGGCGTGGAAGGGAAGCTGGCCATACTACGTCCCCCGGTAGGCTAGCTAGTGCTTCTGATATTCAAGAGTTCAACTGACGACTGGCAGCGACGCGAGATACTCTACCTATAGCTTGAGCGTTGCCGTCAGCGACGAGTCCCATGTGCCTGGCGAGGAAAAGGAAAAAGGCTTCGCAGAGGAGGGCGACCGCGAGGGCAGCCGGCCGAACTACGCCCCCCAGTGCGCTGTCGAATTTCTGGCTGTATTTGTATGGCAGGGTGCTCACGGATTGTGCTCACACTCAGGTCTTCGGAGGACATCAGCACCGAGTCGGACCCCCCGGAGGAACAACCAGCGGCGGTTCAGCAGTCGCACGGCGGGGCAATGCGCAGCGGGCACGAGACGCCTGTGACGCAACTGGGATACCCGCACTTGATTATTTGTAAGTCTTTATTTCTCCTTCATTTCAAACGTGATTGCAATTGACTTCTTGATCTCCGGCAGATCCGATGCGCGCCAAGACCCCCGTCGTTCGCCCCGCACCGTCTTCTCTCAAGCCTTGCGCTCGCGACCATCCGCTCAATTCGCTGGACATCGGTGAGCGAGCTCTCTGGTGCCCGCCTTCTGTGGCGATTTATTGACAAGCTGATGCTGAGAGGCACACGCCCCATAGACCTGAGCATTCAGTATGCTTCTCTCGAACTTCCGACCAAAAGCGCAACGCACGCAGAACCATTCCGGGATGAGAAGGAGGAGCGCGAGCGGCAGACTGCAAGGGGTGTGAGGCTGGAAACAACGCTCCCGGCTTTGGAGATCTGTAAGGTGCTTTCCGGACTTCACTTCATGATCGCAGCTGAATCAGACTCGACTGTTGAACAGCCGGATATCCACACTTCGAGATCTACCCGCCGCGCGTCGATGCACCTCTCGGGACGGTCATCGCTGCGCAGCCGTCGGAAGTGGTGCAAGCGGCGGAGCCCTGATAGACATACATAACATGGATCTGTAGGAAACTGAGAATCATGCTGTATGCATATATTCACAGACGCGTCTACCTACATGATTTTTGCTTTGCGCATTCAAGAGAGTCTTCCGGAAGCCGTGCACTGCGAAAATCCTCATCGGCAGGTCGTGTGGCTGCTTGTACTTACACTTCGGTTACAGGAAAGGCTGTGGTATACTTAAGTTAGTTACTTATGGAAGAGCCGTGACTTTAACATTGTGAGTTTAAGTGACAAGGCAATACTGGACTAAGGAAAGACGGCCGGTTCAGTAAAACTGACTGGCTGATGTCCTTCGGGGGACTGTACGATGTGTTGAACTGACCCTCAAGCGGCAGAGTAGAGGTGTCTCCAAGGCTTGTTTTTGAGGTACGCCTTTCAGGCAAACGTTTGTAGTGTTTCGATGTTTGAGGAACCCGGCGACTTTCGGTATGCACTGCAAACAGAACAGTCCTCGGCCCCAACTTTTGGTGACATTCCGAGCAGCTGGAGTAAGGTTGAATTCTTCGAAATTTCTCTTGAATATGTGAAGCGGAGAGGTATGGGCAAGATGCCCATGCTATAGCGGGGAGCACGACAAAGCACAACCCAGCGCTGCCGGAAACGTCGAGGCACACTGAGCGTGCATGCAGACAGTCGCAAAAAAAAAGGTCTATCAGAATGTTCCATATCCAGCTTCTAAGCGGATTAAAAGGCCGAGCGTTGTCGGTTCTGGTGTGAGTACTCCCTGAAGTCCTTGCAGCTCCTGGGTTACGGGAATAGTTGGCGCAGAACAGGCATTGTCTGCTTCTCACGGATTAGACTGGCTCTAAATTCCTTGGAGCTCACGTCTTCCCACCGTGCGACGACAACTCAAGCTCTTCAAAGCACTGAACGTGGGACGGTGGTATCGGCGCAGAGCTCCGGTGTTCGCATTCTATTTACTCGCTATGAAAAAAGAGACGCTATGAAAACAAAAGAGAAAGATTGTCCGAATGCTAATACGGGTTAGTTTTCTATGCACTGCCATTTCGGCATTTTGACGCGATGCACCTCTGTAGGTCCCGTGCTCAACAGCGGTCCGTCAAAACTCTTTCGCCACGACGCACGACCCTGTTCCCAGTATACTCATAGTTCCACTCTTGATCATCTGGTCTTGCCCGTATGAACCGCCTACCGGC
>JTLS01000632.1:0-15628 GCA_000826855.1 Basidioascus undulatus
CCCCTTCGCCCCTCTCAGCCCCCCCCCCCCTTCCCTCGGGACTTTCGTGGCAGTCGTGGTTCTATCAGGAGCCCCAGAAGTGGCCCACAACGCCTATCTCGCCGCTTGAAAGGAGCGAAAGTACCGCACGGAAAGGAGGCCTGCAAGACGAGGGTGCAGGCAACCGCAAAGTTGATGTTGCTCGGAATCAGACGAGCTTTCTTTCTAAAAGTATGCATTTATCTCAAGTTTAAGCTGGAATATAGTTGAGAATTGTCGGAATACTTCGTTGATGACCTTCAAGAATGCTGCAATGCCCCGCGGCGAGCGGGCGGTTGAAACTCCGCCATACACGACTCCAGGGTGCTGAGTGGCAACACGCAGATCCCCACAGTAATTGAATCACAAACCCAGTCTTATGTACTGTGTTATGTACACGTTTAGAGGTAGCAGGCAGCCGAACGAGCACCTCTTGTTTGCTCATCGAAGTCGGAGTCGGCGCGTCGCTTTGAAGATGACGTTGAATCTTTGTCCTCTCGAGAATTACCTGAGTATGGTTCAAGGAAGGGGATATCTCAATATCTCTTAGGGACCTGCTTGCTGAGCAAGGGCGCTGTGGCACTGTCAATTGCTATTAGGAAGGGCGGCAGTCTCGAATGGGTTCCGCTCTAAGGACGGGACGGGGGATTAATGGCTGTGGGGTGCGTGGTAGTTCTTTTAGTAGTTAATATGGACACGTAGTCTCTGGAGACTATGGGAGCTGTTTTACCCAATGAGCCATAAGCGGAAGGTGTTGCCTGCAAGTCCCTCAAAGATTGGCAACCGCGGCAAACTTACATAGAGCAGACTGCGAGTAATCCTGTGAAAGTGATAACTACTCTTGATCGTCAAATAGCTTCTCGGATAGATTGAAAGCGCCCTTTTCAGGATTTCGAAATAGAGGCCAGTGGAAAGCGTGTCGAAAGCTGTAAGTCCCCCTCCGCAAAGGTATGATTCCCTTAAGCATCCCTCTTGATCATGGCGGCCGGTAGACCTTTTCAAAGGCCTAGATTTACATAACGAAAAGTCTTCACTCAACTGGCGTCTAGCCTGTAGCATTGGCAATGAGTATGGCACTGGTGCTGGGCGACGCCTATTGACCGAATTGAGAATTGCATGTTGTGCATGTTCCCTGCTTGGAAAGATCGACGAAAAGGTGTCGTTACGGATGCACGAGCCACAGAGTCAACGAATGGTGCTGCAGCAGCATGTGCACGTGTAGGATGCTGGAACTTGGATCACTGATGGGTGCGACGCTGCGGGAACAGCTGCAGCGAGCGGAGACGCTCGCAAGGAGTATGCACCTTATCGCCGCGCACCTGGCTAGCGGATTCCAGGCAGCTTCATGCCGTCACCTCGTCGTTCCTGTTGCCTTCTCCCTTGAACCACCACCATCAATACACCCAATACGATGGCATTCTCACCGCCAACAAATTCCAGAGCATCGTTCTCAGCGGCAGCAGCCCGGGCTACGTCCCCTCCCGGTCGTCGAGCGAGCGAGACCGCGAGCCTCAACACGTCCGTGTCCTCGCCGCCCTCCCGGAGCCCGATCCCGTTCGCGAGCAGCACCAACAACCGCACACCGCCCGCGAAGGAGCCAGGCAGCGCGGGAAGGCTCAAGGATCTTACCGGCGGAGTGGTCAAGAGTCGGAAGGGGTCCGTGTTGACTCGAGGAGCGATCTTGAAGTCCGAGTGAGTGCCTGAGCTCCTTCAGTTGTTGAGAATCATGAACGCTTAGAACGCCCGGATCACAGCCACTACGCGTCCGGTCGTGCGCGCTCGCTGGACATCAACCTCCAAGGCGCACCCAACTTCCGCCAGCCTCGCTCCGTCACCCTCGGCGTTTACGGCGTCGCCCAGCCGACCACGATCGGCCTGCGCACCATTCTCGCCCTCCTCGACTGCCAGCCTGGGCGCGAGGAAGATGAGTCAGGCGAGTGCGTGTGGATCTCGACGCGCGATGAGCCCCTCGTCTACATCTCTGGGCGGTCATACGTCCTTCGCCACGCCGCGAGTCCGAAGAAGAGCGTCGCGCTCAGCGACCGTGCGGCGAGCCTGGAGGGCATCGAGGAGAGGATGAAGGCGGACATATTGAAGGAGGCGAGAAAGTGAGTGGCAGCGTGACTAGGAGCTTAGTGATCCTGCTGACAGTAGCGGGTGAGCAACAGGTACGGAGGGCTCATGTTGACCCACGAAGAGATGGCCGATGGCGAGATCGTCCCAACTTGGCTCTCTGTGGACGCCCAGAGCGTGCTTACTCCGCGCGAGGTGTGGGAGGTGGCGAAAGCGGAAGGCTTCAAGGTCGAGGTGCGCTTTCTTGCCGCTACATTTCCAAGCGCGCTCTGAACCGACGCTTTCAACAGTATCACCGGTACGTTGAGCCTCAACCAACTGCTAAGTTGAGACAAAATGGCAAGGCTGAGTAGGGTGTGTTATGGAACAGCATCCCCATTTCTCGTGAGACGCCTATCGAGGACAACTATCTCGATGCGTACGTCAAGGTGATGAAGACGCTCGACCCCGTCCGAACTTCGCTCGTCTTTTCCTGTGGCATGGGGGTCGTTCGCAGTACGCCCTGTTACATTATGTACTTTATCTTGGATTGAACGCTCACAGACACTTCATCCGGCCTTCAGCCACCTTCGCCATGGTTTCTGGCCTCCTCATCAGGCGCAAGCAGCTCCTGCTTATGGGCGAGCCTGACCCGTTCGACTTTGCGCCCCCACCTACACCGCAGGGCAACAGCACCGTGGGTTTGCGTAGGCCTCACCCTCGTAGCAGACCTCAGCTGATGTATCCGTTCTCGCCAGCTCGCAGCGAGCGTGATGGAGCAAGCCAACGCGCAGCAGCAGACGAACAAGTCGCTTCTTCGACTCACCCATCTGGTCGAGAAAGGTGCGTAGGCGATCGTGCGCCTGGACGGACCGACAACTGACAGCTAACCGCGATGGACTTGTTCGCAGTCCTTTCCAGCGAAAACCAACAATCCGCTATAGAAATTCTCATTTCTCACCAAACTCTCCTCGAGAATCTCCGTGCCGCCTCGCTGGGCCAGTACCACATCGTAAGCTCCTCTTTGAGCTTTTCCAGCCATCTGGAATCCCGTAGCTAACTCTCATCGTTCGCTCAGGTCCTCAACCTCCTCGCGTGCCTCGAGAACGGCCCCGAGTGCAAGCGCCTCGTCGACACGCTCATCGACAACTGTTCGCAAATCGTCAACCTCCGGGAAGCCGTACTCGACCACCGCTTGCGCTCGAGCACGACGCGCGTCGACGAGGACACGCGGCAGAGCCACCTCCGCGAGGCGCTCAAGGCGCTCGAGCGCTATGCGTTCGCTGTGGCGTTCGCAGGCTACCTGGACGAGAGCGCAGATCTGGAGGTCACGTTCGCGGAGTTCTTGCAGCAGCGGACGGAAATTCGAAAGTGCGTCTTGTGCAAGCGGCTGGTCGAGGAGAGGGGCTGGGCGCGACACGAGCGAACATGACTGATGACGGGGTTGGATTTCTCGACGGACAGCATGATCGAGTTCCTCCGGCGCAAGGGCAGCAGGCTATTCAACTTCGCGCCCATCTCGGACCTCTCTGTCATTTCCAAGCGCGCGGGAGGCGCTTCGAAACCTGCGACGGACGTGTCGCTCGCCGGAGGCCAGGTGTATGCGGATGAATATGCCGAGCTGGTTGTTCATGTTCGTCATTTCCCGAAGTCGTGCTCCAACCAATCTGAGGCTTGCTGACGTTCATTCGACACAGAATCGGAACGGCATTCTGCTGCGCTCCAGCACGCTGTCAGTATTTGTCGAGAGAGTAACGTTCTGCGACGTTGTCGAATCACTGACCGAGATCGATCTATGAAAGGCTCAAGAGCGACATCTGGCGGAGATCTGACGTCAATACGACGCTTGCGGGCGCTGTCAACTTCCGTCGGGTGCCGCACACCAACATTTACGCGCTCGGTCAGCCGGATGTTGGCGCGATCGATCAGGTATGTTTCTCGTGCTGCCCGTTGAGCCATTCCGACGAGCGAGAGTTCTGAACCAATTCTCGCAGGTCATCTCCATTATCCGCGAGCAACATCCCGATGTGCACAAGAAGATCACTTGGATTAATCTTCGGGAAGGTACGCCATTCTACTGCTCATGTGGTATTCGTTTTGGGAGTTAACGTGTGCATTGGTTCAGAGCCGAGTTCGTCTTCACAGAGTATGCATGTTGGGCGAGCTGGCTGCTAACGCATCGCTTCAGTCGTATACGTCAACCAAGAGCCGTACTGTCTGCGTAAGGAAGGGTATTCCCTGCGCAACCTGAAGGTTCGCCAGGGATACACATGCTCCTGCGTTAGGACAACAAGGCTTACACTCCAGATGGGCAGGACTTCGGCGGTATCTCCGCGACGCGTTTGGAGGTTCTCGAGGAGCGGCTGAAAGGCGATGTGCTCGCCGAGCTCACGCGCCTGGATGGCAAGTAAGTGGCGTCACGCATTCAAGCATTCGTTGGTTTACTGCTTCACTTAGCTTACTGAGTGCGATGAAAGGCTACTGCTGCACACCGAGACGGTGGACGGTGATGTGGTGCCCGTTTGGGAAGACGCCGCGCCCGACGACGTTGCTGCTATTCGGGATATCATGGATGAGCGGTCCGACGACATCGACTTCAAGGTGAGAGCTGGCGTAGGAGGCTCTACTCGCCCGCAGCTGATCGTCGCCTCTGAACCAGCGCATCCCCATCACATCTGAAGCCGTGGCTGACTTCACCGACATCAACGAGTGCGCGTCCCGTCATCCCTCTAACATGCGACGCTTCTAACCCCGATGTCTCGCACAAAGCCTACTCGAAGTCGTTATCCGCGCCGACATCGACTGCCCGATAGTGCTCAACTGCCAGCTCGGCCGTGGACGTAGCACGCTCGCGTCTGTCTTGATGCTGCTCATCCAGAACTGGATCGCGAAATCGCGGAGAGAGCCAACGGCAGCGCCGACAGGGGCCGAGGACGAAAGCGCCCCAATGTCCTCGTCGGTCGTGCTTCTTCCGACTCCGCGCAAGCCGTTCACGCGCGGCCCGTCTTCGGCTCGCCTTATCAAGCCACGGCGCTCGTACCAGGTCATCAACAACCTGCTTCGTGTAAGAGACCCACGCTCTCGTTTGGAGTCGCTTCACCTGATAAGGTCGCCGTGGGAAACAGGTCATCCGGAGGGGACTCGAGGTCAAGCAAGCCGTCGACGATGCGATCGAAGCGGCTGGCGAGATTCACAGTGCGATCATCACCAACCACTTGGTCAGGCCTGCACATGACTAACAGTTCTATATATTACAGACCTCCGTGACGCCATCGAAGAATCGCGTGTCCGGGCTGAGGCGGAAAAAGACCCGAACGCGAAGCGGTCATTTATTCAGAAAGGGCTCAATGCTCTGAGGCGTTACTTTTCGCTCATAGTCTTCCAAGCCTATCTGCAAGATACCCCACCTGATACGGTACGCCCACTTCACGGACAACCCGCTCGCATGCTTAGCTCATTCACCTTGTTAGATCGACACCCTGCCATCTTTCAAGGATTTCGTCGAGTTCCGGCCGGGTAGGTCTCGCTGCTTTGTTGCCTCCAGGCAAATGCTGTCCGAGCGATTCTAATCTCAACGTCGCACCAGTTCTGCGCACGTTCGAGAAAGAGATCAAGAACGCGGGCTTGGAGGCGCTGACGCCTCTCGAGCGCGACACCGCCCCCGAGGGCAACGCCCTTTCGGACGAGGTCGATCGCGTGGTGAAGAACCGCGCTGGTCGCATTCTCTCTGCGTCGACGCTTCTGAAGTCCGACTTCTTCTCAGGTGTGCAGGGCTCATCGTCTTGAGGCAGTCTTCGAAGCTTAACGTCTTGGCATTTTTATCACAGGTCTCCAGAAGATGAGCCTCCCCGAGCGCATTCCTGGCGCCGCAAATTTCCGCCGAATCCCTCTCGCCGTTGCGCGAAGACTGCAAGAGCTCGACATCCCTCGGGCGCCAGCAGTCGGGCTGCAGGACGAAGGACTCGTCGTGGGCGTCGGGATGCCATCGGGAGAAGGGTGCGTCCATGTCGCTTCTCTTATGCGGTTCACATCTGACCGTCACGATGATGCGCTCCAGTCTTCGCGGAGCGCTCGCTGCCATGGGAGCAGGGCAGGACGGCTCATCGACGGTTTTCTGGACCTCACTGCGCGTGAGTAAACCGCTTTTATACCGTCGATCACCACATTTACCAAAAATATATCATTTATCCAGGAAGAGCCGGTCATCTACATTGTCGGCCAACCGCACGTGCTGCGACTTGCCAACAAGCCGCTGACCAACGTCGAGTCAACCGGTGTCGCGACAGACGTCGTCGAAGCGATGGAGGACACGCTCAAGCGCGATATAATCGAAGCAGCGCGTGATACTGGCAGGATCCTGTGAGAGAATGGCTGCTCGTTTAGATAAGGGTCGCCGTCGCTGATACTGGTCCTTGTACCATCAGGCTGCACGATGAGCAGGAGATCAGCCCGGGCAACTTCAAGATCATTGTTAGTCTTCACTCGAACCAAGTATTGACTCGATGATTCTGCTCACACTTCAAATGTTCAGCCAATCTGGCAAAACGTCGAAGACAAGGACGTTCTGACTCCGCGCGAAGTCTTCGAGGAGGTTCAGCGGTACGTCTTGCTATCCCTTTTACTTCCTCTGTACGCTGATGAAGTTGTTTCTGTTTTTTAGCGAAGGATACAAAGTGCGCGATGAGCAGTCGTTTACTGTAACCTGCCGCGATGACTGACCATTCACGCAGGTCGACTATGCCCGCGTCGCGATCACCGACGAGCAAGCCCCTTTGCCCAACGCCTTGGCACAAATACAAGGTCGTGCGGTCACCGCGCTGGAGTCTGAGGGCTCGTTGGCTTTCAACTGGTACGCCTAGTTCCGTCTGTCCGTTGACGCCGCCGCGCTCAAATTTGGGGTGGACCCGCAGCCAAATGGGCCGCGGACGGACAACAACGGGCATGATTGTCGGCTGTCTTGTCGCGGCGGTTTGGGGAAAAGACGGCAGCAGCGATGCCCTGGCGGCGTCTTTGTCTTATCTGGAGCCGCTGGTGAATCAGCCCGTCGGAGACGGAGACAATGAAGAAGATGAGAATCCATATTTGCAAGGTAAGCCCGGTTTGCTCGGAGCACCATGATAGGCGCTTAACCCTGAGTACCTTCACAGGACAGTACCGCATGATCCTCCAGCTCGTCGGCGTCCTCTCGCACGGCAAGCGCGCGAAGGCGCTCGCGGACAAAGCGATTGAGTAGGTCCAACTTTGCAACGCTGACCCTGTGCGCCGAAGGCTTACGCCGCACAATTGACAGCGTTATGGAGGGTGTCCAAAACCTGCGGAACGCCGTCTACACGTTCAAGCTGCAAGCCGAGGCCGCTGAACTTGGGTCGGCGAAGCACAAGCGCGTACATCGGTTGCGCATCAATCCTAAGCCCTTGAGACATATCTCTGATGCATTTCTCTTCCACGAAAAGATCTTCAACCTCGCTTTCAACTATCTTCACCGCTACGGGATGCTCGTGACATTCGCCAATTTCTTACTCGAGGCTGTCGAGCACGACCCGTACTTGAAAGCCGTCTCGTTTCCAGAGTGGCTCGTGGAGCACCGCGAGGTCACATCTATCCTGTGCGTCAATATCGTTTCCGTTCGTGTCGTTCGTGTTCTGAAACTAACAGAGCGATTCTTGCAGGTCCCGGAGGACGCTCGACTAGACCGCCCTTGTTGCCCCTGCTCGACCCCTCTCACGCAGTACCTCCTACTACTGCATAGATTCGCAACTGTCATGTTAAACATGCAGAGTATTTTGTCGCATTGCTGCGAACATTGGAACCTATTCACCCACGAGAAGTGGCGAGCGACCTTCAGTTGATTCTCGTGGATAGATAGGAGACGCCGACGACCAGTTATCGGACATTGCATAACTTACGCTTTTGTGATCGTTGCACAGTCGTCGAGTCTTGCAGAGGTGTATGCGAAAAAACATCATGAAAAGGTATGCACAACCACAACACAGTCCACTAAATCCACACCGACCAGCTTCCATTCCACCTTTTTATCATGCTCAATCTTCTCACCCCTCAAATCCTCTCCATCTCAACGCGCTCCGCCCGCTCCTTCTCAGTGACCATCCCCTCCTCGTCGTCCTGAATTTGCTTGGCTCCAGCGCGCTTGGCCGTGCGCTTACCGCCGCACAGCTGTTTCGGGGTCGGCCAGGTCTTCTTGACAGCCCGGAAGATCCCGACGAACGCGAGGAGGACGAAGAGGATGGATCCTGTTCCGCCCATATCAGAGGCTGTAGCCATGCTAGTCGAGACGGAGGAGCTTGGAGCGCACCTAGCAGAGCAACAGGAATAATCCAGGCTTTCTGGGAGGCCCGGTTCTGTCCACGCGTCGCAGAACCGGCAGCGGCACCGGGCCCGAGGGCAAGGCCCGCACCGGGTGCGCCGGGGGTGAAGCTACCAGGCCGCTTACGCCAGCGGCCTCCGCGCCAGGAGGTACTCGACCCACGGGGTCGATTCGCAGTGCCGCTTGAACACAAGACCCATAAGTATGATTGACCAAGTCGTTAAGAGAACAAGGAGCACTCACGTTCCCGTGAGAACCTGTCCCTCAGAGAGGAGGCATAGCAGGGCGAGAAGCAGGACCGCTTGAAGCTTGGCGAGGAAGCTGGACATGGTCTGATTAAAGCGTGTTTCGAACAAGATGAGGTCTGATGGAGAGTGAAAGCTCGACAACGGCCCAGGGCTATATGGTCTCTGTGAAGGGTGCAGCGCAGCCAAGTTGCTGCTGTGGGGCATCCGCCGCAAGGCAGGGGCGGAAACAGGGGAGATACCTATCTTATTCCGGCCTTGATAGGGTTTCCCTTGGAGAAAGGTATTACTGCAAGCCTCAAGGCGGAGGGCGGGAGCGGATGGACTGGGCGCCCATCATCCTGACTCATTAGCGCTGAAACGGGAAGGCAAGACAGCAAGCTTCGAAAGGGCGACCGCATCTGCGGGGAGCTGTGTAATGCAGAGGCACTAGGTCAAAACCTGACTTCTGGTTCTCTCAATTCCCGTGCGTGGCCTAATCTCCTTGAACTCATTGATCATTCCTCGCTGGGGTCCTCAAGGCACACTGTCGCTTTGGTCCTCACACTGTTCTCCTTGCCACTTCCCATTTTCTCATGGTCACATTAAGCCAATTTCTCATGCTATAAGGCTTCCTAAAAGCGCTGAAGTTTCCCTTATGCACCTGACCCCCGAGCGGACTGCTGCTGCATTAGGTCTTCTGCGCGAGCAACTTGAAGATTCTTTCCATTGCCTTTCACGGTCTCCGGCACTAGTTGCAAGTCTATTATGAATCTGGGTGGAAAATAATCTTTTTATACATTGGGTATTGGTCGTTCTACTCACATCGTCGAGTTTCGGCTGCCGCATCCAGGTCTGCACATCGCGACACCCAACGTTTACACGCCATCACGCCTTGCGTCTTTTCCTTGCGACATTCAGAGTCTACGAAAGTAAACCTCGAATGCCAGTTGCATCGGTCAGGTGCAACCAGTGCGTGCAAGGGCATCAGGCTTGGGACGGGTCAATACTCATCGTTGCAGCCAGTTCTGCTGACAAGCGCTGCACTGTCTCCACAGCGTGCCGCATGCGCCTTCGTGTATTCGTTCCCCCTTTCCGTTGCGTCCGGATTGACCAGGGTCTCCAGCTATCATCTTGACGCATTTATGTATTAGACCACGAACGAGTAAAATCCTCATTAGTTCTCACTTGGACACTCCAGCTTCCGAGACTCAACGTGCCAGTCTTGCTGCCGCATTCCCTTCGGCATCCGGAGATGAGCCCAGGCTGTGTCCTCGCCTTCGTCCAACTCCTGCAACTTCACACTGTCCTCCCCCCCCTCTCCCCTAATATCCCCCCACGTCATGCAAATTGGCGAGCGATTCCGCCTCATCGCTCTATGACGCTTTCACCTGAGATCACCAGGCTGAGCGACGACAACATGGAGCACAACGAGACCGACGGGAACTGGCGCGCACAGGTTACCAAGCTCGAAGCAGACATGCAGAAACTGCACGAGTGCGTTTACAAGACCGACTCGCATATGAATGACACCACGGTGGAGGTCGCCAAGCTAAGGAAGACGGTTGAAGACAGTGCGAAGTCTGGAGGAGCGCGTCGATGTTTTCGCCCCCGTGCCTGTCGCCGTCATTATTTGCAAGTCTGTCAACAATCTGGGTGCCAGATAATCGTTTGTAGGCGCTGGGGATGGGCCAACGGTTGTTCGTTGGGAGCCATGCATGCTCTGTCGTTAGCTCTTGTGGCTGCGGCATCCTAGTCCGCACGTCGTAACACTCAACTTTTTCACCTATGCTTCGTGTATTGAATCTGACTTCATAATTTGCATGAGGGGTTTTCAAATGCCCACTGAAATTGGTCATGCGCAACCAGTACAATGAAGGGCATACGGCTCGGTACAAGTCAATACTTTCAATCGTCGTGCCCGGTCCAGGACCGACAGTGTAAGGCCTGGGCGTCCTAACATCAATATCCCTGAGTAATAGCACCGGTTTAAGGGACTGTAACACAATGGTGTGCGATGATAGTGATTCGATTCCGCCCAGTTCTGGTGTTTCAATCTATTTCTCTTTGTATGAACCTCAACCCGGTGATAACGACGTAAGACATCTTTTCACGGCTTCGCAGTAATTATCGGGAGCGTCTCCCACTGTCGCGTCGTCCAACGTTTGACCGGGACGACTAATCAACAGCGCCTCGGACGATCTTTGAGGACTCTTGTTGGATTCAAAAGGGATTTTTTCATGCATGAATTCAGTAATTCAGTGCATTGCTTCATAGGTACCCATGTGGAACGTCAACCTGTAAACGTGGAAAATTGACCGCCAGATGTGGATGCTTCGATTCCGATGGATCCCCTGCGTCCACCATACTTCTCAACTTTTTTCTAGAAGCGCAAGAGAAGTTATGGAAAAGAGCCGCCTAGCCCACCAAACAAGACCAAGTGTCGGAGACACGGCTTAACAATGGTTGCTGATCTCACATTCGCAGCGCAGTCTACACAGCAAGCAGCGTTCAACAGCTTGAATTGATAGCATCTCTAGGAACAACATCCAGTAGAAAGAAGGGTACCCAGATAAATACTCTCCAGACAGCTTAAAACACTTCAGCTTGCGTTCCATCGCCTGATCGGCCCTCCTTATGCCGTTCCCACCAGTATGCCTCTCCCCTCGCGCCCGTCGCGGCGACCAACTTCGAAGACATGCTGCTTGAACCCAATAACCCGCAGGGACGAGCAAGATTCGGAGAGCGTGTCGAGAGCGTCTCGACACCAGTAGCAATGTTCTCCCATATCTTCAGCAGGCGCAGGCGGGTGAAGGGCGAGCAGACGTTGGCGAGCGCTTCAGCCTGACAGCGGCAATTGAAGTCAGAGATACATAGTCGGAGCAGCAAGGCAGACTTGGTGCATAACGTACGGTGGGTCCAGGGGAAAAATATCCGGTATAATCGAGCGCTTCAAGCGAGTCATGCAAGCACGGCATGAGCGGCAACAAGCCGTTATGCAAAGGGAGCCTGACGCCCTCACAGGTGATCCGCAGCAGTGCAAGAGGAAGCTGGCGCTCTTGTATCAAGCTGCAGACCGTATCGACTCTGTCGGCACCCTCGTACTCCATATCTTCAGGAGATAGCTTAGTCAAAGCACGAGAAGTCCCTAGCGTGAGTAGGATGCAGGACGACATGTTGAGTTTGAGAAGATGGAGGGTGTGGAAGGAGCGGTGTGCCAGGAATCGCCCGAAGTCATGTGGGTCGCAATATCCGCAGTGCACTGGGCCGCTGCCGAAAGCCTTCCAGCTCGGAGTTATCGACACATTTTCTTGCTCCTCGCGAATTCACCCACCAAGCCATTTGCATGAATCAGCTTGCAAGTCGGATAAGTCGTTTAAAAACCGACTCCCACGCATGCCGATTTGCACGTTCTTGGTATGTAAACACTTTATCGGCAATGTACGACGTGTTCCTGTGTGTAAGATGTTATTATGGAAATAATTCAAGCACAATAGCAAAGCGCGGAGTGGCGCTGGCAAGTCTTCGAGCATGCATCCCAAACATGGTGCAATCTTGCACATCGACATCCGTATCCATCCCCACATCCACCAGCTTACTCAATAATGTGCGCTGTCAAGCCAAACCAAAACAATCAGTACTCCTGCGCGGGCCTTCCCCAACCGGATCGCGAACGTACCCCTCTGCGGAATCGCGAGCTCCTCCCGATCGGGCACGGTGACCTCGTGCAGGCGCCCCGCAAACACATACCGCACGCGGAGCTCCTTCTTCTCGCCCATGCAGGGGTCGAAGAATCCTAGCAGGCCGGCCTGTGCGTCCTCACCCCGTTAGAGAAAGCACCGAGAAACAGGCGTGAAAGAGAAGGGCGAGGTGATGTACCTTGGAGCGCCCGCCCGCGATGACGAGCTGGTGGTTCTGGACGAGGACCTGCAGGGGCACGCGCACGTCTATGTAATCCGCTTGCGGGAGCTCCTCAGACGAAGACGGCGGCGGGAAGAGCCCGCGCGCGGAGAAGGTCGAGAGCGCGCCGTACGAGGCGGAAACGATGACGAGGCCTGTGTCAGTGAGCCAATGCCGGTGAGCAAGGCTGCTGGTCGATTATAATGATCGAGAAAACAAATGCGCACCGTTTTCCTGCTCTTCCTGCGCACACTTCCGCGACGCAGGCTCCTCCATCAGCCGCACGGCGTCCTCCGCCTGCATCCGCTTCTCGCGGATCTTCTCGGCGTTCTCTTCCCGTACTTGTTGAAGGCGTCTGCGGTTCAACACATTGGGGTAAAATTCTGCAGGAAAGTTGATAGAGGCCAAGAGAAGGACAGCGACGCACTCTTGCCGCTGCTGCCGCCGGCGCGGGACGAGCACGAGGTGGTGCAGCGTGACCATGGTCATGGAGGGGATGAGCGCGGTGGCGACTACGAGAGAGGAGTCGAACTGGCGCGAGAGAAGGATGGGGATGACGATTTTCTGGCCGAGGCGGCTCCATCTGCGCTCTCCATCCCTCGTCAAGCTCCGTTCGAACCCGCGCTCATGAACAGCGACTCACCGCAGCCTCAGCGTCACGCCGCCGGGGTACCCGCAGTTGAGCCCCAAGCCCAGCACCGTCTCCCTCGCGACCTTCCTCTCCCCCCAAGCGAAGGCGTTCACTCCTCCGGGGAGGCCGATCGCCGCCCCGACGCGGATGCGGACCGTGCCGTCGAGGACGCGGCGCCCCCACTCGACTTGCAGCGCGTTGTCCCGCGGGCCGAGCGTCAGCTGCGTTATCCAGCCTGGGAGGGCCGTGCCAGTCAGGCCGATCGTGAGCGCCGAGGGCGCGCTGGGCGACGGGAGACGCAAGGAGAGGAAGGAGGTGGTGCTCGTGTAGAGGCGGCGGGCGACGGTGAGGGTGGTGGAGGGGATGGAGAGCGGGGAGGGGTGCATGGAGGCGACGGTGATATGCCTGGATGGGAGGAGAACATCAGTTGAGCCGCAGGGTCAAGAAAACAAGAGGGGAAGAGAAGGGCGCACGTGTCATCGTCGACTTGATAGCCTGCTTTGAGGTTCGTTACACGCGGTCGCAAGATGGATTGGCTTAGCTGTTGCAATCGAAAGAATATCAGCTAAAGAAACTTCGGAACCCAGAGGAAATGAAAGACGCACTTCGAAAGATAGGCGCGGCGACCACTGATGCCTCAACGTGCCGACCATGTTTCCACCACCCGCACCTCCTCTAGCGAGCATCTGCCCAGCGCACAACAGCCTGGTAGTGCCAGTCAACGGCGCCTACCTCCCTTCTACGTCAGCCGCCCACCGCCTTCCCGCAGCAGCACAGGAAGCGGTCCTGCGACGCACCTCGAAGCTATGCCGCATCAGCAGCTGCTGGACCTTGACGCCCTCGATCCGGTCCTCGAGCGTCAGGTCGCGCGGCTGCAGGCCCATGCGCACGCGGCGGGCATTGGCGGACTCAGAGGAAGCGAGGAGAGACGTCGCGTCCAGGGCGCAGGTGATGTCGCCCTTTGAGCGGATCATGGACTCAAGCGATGCGAGATGTCGTTGTCGGGCGAGGCGCTCGTATTCCGCTCGGAGCTGGTGGAGATGAGAACCACTTCGTGAGGCATTGTTAAGATTGAGGGAAAAGGAGATTGGAGGGAACACACCTCTTCAGGCGACTTCAGCTTCGGTCCGACTTCCCAGTTCGCCTTCAACCCTTCCTCCCCCAGCGCATCATACACAGCACGCTTGTGCTCGTCCGTCAAGACTGCGCACTTTTCAACGCTCAGCTCTTACTCCAGTGCCAACACAGAAAGTTGCTCGCACCTTCGTACGCTTTCTGAATGGCGTGGAAACGGCTCTCGGCTGCGAGCTTCCGCTCTGGATTGCGCTGCTTATCAGGATGAAAGATAACTGTCGGGCCAAAGCATCTCAGCATGTTAGGGAATTCAGCAAATGTCGGGAGGAAGACGCACCAGCCAAGGAACGATACCGATCCTTGATGGTCTCGGTCGAGGCGTTTCGAGGGACGTTCAGGATAGCGCTGTCCTCTCCCGTGTTAGATCTTCCAAATTTCCCTTGAAGAACTGGACGATACTCACTAGAGGTCCTGCCCATCGTCCGCCTCGCCGTTCGCCTGCTTCAGCAGCTCATCAAACTCGTCCTCGTCCTCATCCTCGAACAGGTCCGCGTTATCGACCCTGCCCGAGGCGGATGGTTCCGGGCCGTCCTGCCACTCCGGCGCGTACGGATCGTCCATTTACTGTAAAACAGGAGCGATCGCGTATTAAGTGCGTTGATGAATGTTGATGGGCAACCTGCGAGAACGATCCTCGTCGGTCGGCCTTCTCGTTTCCCGGCTGACGTAAGCCTAAGGACGCGCGACGGCGATGGCAACTTGCCGCTGCCCACATTTCGCGTCTTTCCCTCCGACCGCCATCACGACGACTCGCACCATGGCCCCGCTCATTCCACTCGACCCCGCACTGGGTGAAGGCGACGACGACGACGAGTCCGACGACGAAGACTACTTCCCGCCACCCGAGGCGCCCGCGTCCGACTCGGAGCCTGAGCCGGAGCCCGAAGAGGACGAGCCGGATCCCAAGCGCGTGAAGCTCGACGCAGACGAGGCCAAGGCCAAGGCGAATGTGGCGTGGGAGGCGTTCAAAAGGGGTGTCTCGGACGGGGATGGGAAGGGGAAGGGGAAGGAGAAGGAGGGCGCGAAGGAGGAGGTCCGGATGGTCAGGATACGGCGCGAGTTCATGTTCGCTGGGAAGGTCGTCGTGTGCGTCCACTCATTCTCCCATTGTACAAGCGTCGAGATCATACCAAGCTAAGCCTGAGGATTGCTCGACGTAGCGAGGATCGCGAAGTCCCTTCCAACTCGCCCGAAGCCATGGAGTTCCTCTCCAAGAACGCGCCTCTCCCGCCGCTGCCCACTCCCGCCCCAACACCCGCGCCCGCACCAACAACTTCCAGCTCATCCCTCACCATCTCGTGCACCTCCGCCCCTGCCGCATCCTCTTCCCTCGCACCCTCACCC
>JTLS01000633.1:0-15626 GCA_000826855.1 Basidioascus undulatus
GCATTTCGCACCGCATCACTCAGCAGAGGGAGGCGAGCTCCTGGTGGCCGATACGTCAGGCATATTGTCCCTGCCTCCACCACCGCCTCCTCCGTCTGCTCAATCCAGTCGCCGCCGATCCCCCCACCCAAACCTACCGCCGTCCCGCCTCCGCCCCCGCCCGAGTCCGAGCTCCCTCCGCGCGGGTTCGGGCGCGGAAGCGGCCTTCCGCCGAGCCCGGAGAAGAAGGCCGCGCTGATGTGCGAGAAGCTGCGCAGGGAGAGGGAGCGCGTTTTGCGGGCCGGCTCGTCGGGGAGGCACGCTGGGGGCCGTCCGGTGGAGAAGACGGCGATGTGGGACGACGCGCAGGAGGGGGACGTGGGAATCGCTTTTTGAGAAGTCATTCGGACTTTTTCCCAGCTTCGTATTTTCTAATTTTTTGGTTTCCGGGAGGAGGAAAAGGGACTTTATTGCTTGCCTGCTGTTATTGGCGCGGCTTACCTGTACCTTTGATCAAGACGCTAGACGCACCAGCCTCTGCGTCGACTGGATATCTGAGCGAAGGATTGCCACAACATTGCGCAGACTTTATCGTTAAACCCGGCAATGTGCATACGGGAAGCGTCCGATTTATCCTGCAGTCCGAGTGGCTGGCGGAGAGGAGAGAGAAAGAACATGCTGGCAGAGGACGCATGGCGGACTGGGTTCCTCTCTTTGTTTGCAAAGACTGGCGAGTCGACTCATCGTTAAATCTGCACTAGCGATGTCATTTCTCTGAAAAGTCCACGCAAAATGCAGTCTGCAGCCTTTCTGAGGCAACCGGCAAGGGAATGCCGTGCATATACAAGACAATAAGCCATTCAGGTAAGCCGTATAAAAGGCAGTAAGTGGCAGCAGAAGAGCCAGCGCCGTTCATGAGGAAGCGTAGACCCAAGGGCTACGAGGATCGCCGCCGACCATAGCTCAAAGGATTCAATCAGACTGTCGCGACGAACATCCATTCATACCTCAGAGCGTTACGCCTTTGGGCACCGCATACCAGTCGTGCGCCCATTTATCGGCCTGGCGTTGCGCCGTCATCTGGCAAGTGTGGCAGTCGAATGACGGTAGGCCAACGTGGTTCAACTTGCAGAACATGGAACTCGTCAGCGTGAAGTGTTGCCGGCTAAAGGAGGACGGATCAGACTCACGACTTTATCGAGCGACTTTGTAACGCCAAGTCCAACCCGAAGTCCCACAGCTCCGATCGTTTTCTTCCAAAGCGTCTTTGCGCTCGAGCGTCGCACAGTGATATGTCGGCTTGACGCTGTCATCGTGAGTGTAGAACAATGCCTCGTCCACGGCGAAGTCGCCATCAGTCCATAGCGTCTTGTGTCTGTATATGGTCGACGCGAACAGGAGATGCTTCTGCTGAAGGTCCAGCAGCGCATCGAGATACGGTCGAGGAGCGCGAGCGCGGACGGCCGGTATCCACATGCAGAAGTCTGCCTCGCGGGAAGCCTGATAGTTGTCTAGCCAGCTTCCGCCTGGGGCGGCTATGAGGTATACGCCGAGTTTGGGGAAGTGTACATCCCCGAGTAGATGCTGTATGACGCCGCGGAGCGCCATCATCGCCGCGCTGAGCCCGTACTTGTGCGCGGCGGCGCAGATCGGCCCGAGTCGATCAACCAAGGGGTCCATGTGATTCATCCACCATATTTTCTTTTCCTCGTCGTCGAGACGCTTTCGGGGGGTCGCCCGGTGTGGGCGTGCGGGATAGATGAAGCGCATGAGAAAGTGGAGGACGCCCGGGGGCTCGGCGACCTGGACGACGGGCTTCGGCTCGGACAGGGACGTCGACGACTTGTACGACGGTGTAGGAATCGACAAGATGTTCGCGAACACGGAAGAGTGTGCCTTGCGAAAAGTGTCAGACTGAAGACCCTCGACAAACGTGGAGAGGGCTGCTGACCTCGACCTGCTTCCTGTGAACCTGATATAAAGCTCTCATCAGCGGCACGCGGTAGCCGGGCGAAGTATGCCCACGAATCGAGTACTCACATAGATTTTCTGACACCGGAGGCTTCCAAGACGAGGTCCGTCGTAGCAGCTTCCATTCCCGCAGGCACCGCTCGCCCTCCCCACGCGTCCGACGCCTCGACAGTGTGACTGGACTGAGTGCTCATCCATGCCGCCTCAGCCTACTGAAAGCAACACGAAGAGCGTTAGGTTCAGTGGGACGCTCCCTTACCATGACAAGACGAGGTCCGTATGAATGGTGCGCAACAAGGGGGTGATCGTAAGTGGGCAAGGAAGTTGACGATCGCGTGCCAGTCACCTAGCACACGAGTAAGTTGTGACAGCTGAGAGTCCATGGCAGTGGCATCCTTCCTATGTTTTATTGTTTGTTTGAAACTACCATGAAATCTCTCGCGTAGTCGCTGATACGGAAGGAGATATAGAAAGGTCTTCGCGTGAACGGGCTCCATCTGGGCATGCTCATGGTGTGTCGAGCACCCCTTCAATGTTTTTGACTCCCATTGAACGAAAGGATTAAGGAACACACAATTAAGTTCATGAATGTCAAGGTGATCAAGTCTGAGTGCGACCTGTGCCCGCCTGCGTGAATTGTTATAATGCCTACTTAACTTTCACAGGTTGATCTGGGAAGACGTAGCCAGGGAATCCATGTATTGCCAACCGTACTACCACATGCTCAGGAAAACTCTCGGAAAGCGCTTCCCTTCAAGGGCTTTTTTGCCCGCCCTCAGCCAACTTTTAACGTGAGTGATTGCTTTTTCTTGTACAGACAGTCTATAAGAGCAAGTGGCATGCACGGCAAGAAACAGCAACTGCATGCAAAGGAAACAAACCTTGCTCCATAAGTATACGTAGAAGCATACCTCAAATGGATCACCGTGATTGTCAACTAGAGCAATGTTATGCTTAAGCAGCTTGGACCCCTGCTCTCCCAACAAATTGCAAAGGCACGCGCTCTTGATGTCCGCCCACAAGAAGCCCATGCACGGCATATTAGTGAATTATACCTCCCGCAGAGAAAGAGACTCAGGGTCAAGGAGATCGTCAAAAAGCAAGCTCATCGAGGGTTTCAGCCCCTGTACTATTTAGAGAAGCGACATGGTGAAGGCCATATGACACTGGCTTTGGAAAGTTCTGCCCCAGGTTGTCAGGCAATCTGCCGGTGATAAAAAAATTCCTACCGTACACCTGAAGAACCTTAGCAGTGGAGCGGGGACATCTTCAAGAAAACCCCTCTGGACAGTGGTCAGACAGAAAAAGTGTGACACTGTCATACAGTGATTGCCGTTGTCGTCCTTTGCAAGCAGGGCATACTTGTAAACTGGGAGCTTGGTCAGGTATAGCAGGCACAGAGAATAAATAAACTGTTAATGCTGAAAAATTATTATACAGGTTCACCATAAGTGCTAGGCAAACCGTGTGAAGCATCATTGGCAAGCTAGACAAGTGAGTAATCAGAATTGCAAGAGAGATCAAGCCTGAGGTCCAGATTTTTGAAAGTAGACCCCCATGTAGTCGAGAGTCTTATACTGGCATAAAATCCATCAGTAACTGTGATACCCTTAATGCCCACACACAATCACAGTAAAAAAGGAAGCTCCTGGATGCAAGATAAGGCAGGAGAATATGGATCAACATACTGTCTGTTGTCGTTCATACTGAGGCCGCTAGTAGTGTCATGACACGCAGTGTGTTAAGGGATATTCAAATTTGGAATTCTGGCATGCGGGATAGCATGAAGTAAGGTCCCCTCAACCACAGTGGCACCTGGCACAAGTGTCAAGAGTTGCCGACCAGAGGGATTACTGTCCTGACACTGACAAGTTTTACAAGACTCGAAGGGGATCTGTGTTGATATACCCAGGGGTTTCAGAAGTGGGACGGACAGGAGCCAGTATGAAGCAACTGTCAAAGGCTCAAAGGGCTCGCGTCTTTGGGAGCGTGAGGGGGTGACAACGCAGTTGATGATTATTAGATAACCGAGCAAGTAATTGTGCAGCTGCTCATTGGCCTACTCAGCGAACACTCCCCTCGCCTTTTACTAGAGGAGTCCGAGTCGGTTGATGCAATGGCAGCTTTATCAATTTCTGGGCCCAACGACCTTTGGTCGCTTAATTTTCTTTTTACGGTTGCATACCAGTTTCCCCCTTTTCTTTTCCGGGAATCAGATGCATAGATCAAACTGGACCGGCTGCACTGTTGTAGAAGCCGCTGCAGGCGCGGGTTCGAATCCCCAGTCAGATGTCCCTCCCCGTTGTTGATAACGGAGAGCAACACCCCCTTGGCATGGGCTATACCAAGGGGATGCAAATTCCAGTTATAAAAAAAGAAATATGTATCCACGGTGTGGCCACGAATCACCGTTATTTGCGTTCAGCCCTGCATGCAGTTGCGCCAGGAGTCCATGCGTTCATGACGAGGCTTCATTGAGCAGAACTTGCAGGCCGTATTCCTCCAGAATCCGCTTTGGCTGCCTAAGACGTTTGTTCCAACAGCACACAAAACAGACACGAGAGAAACAGACAGAACCGCCGTTGTTCAATTACCGCGGGTCCAGGCTGTTCACCGCGAAGCGAAACTATTGATGCGTTCGTCAACGTTTTTCGCACTACCAGCACCACTTCCCAGGATCGCTTATGGCTTTGAAGCGGGAAGCTGTTTATTAAAGGCTTCTCCGTTCGCAATGCAAAACAGGTCTTGAAGAGCTGCTGGCAATGACCTCCACCGCTACGCTCTTCTGTCGTGACCTCATCCTGAGCCGGGCCTCCCGGAGACTGTGTGGCCAGCAGTTCTTTATCGGGGACATCCATCCTCAACGCTGCATTTTCAACTTCTTTCCGCTCATCCCTGCTGTCATAGACAATGTCTCAGAGTACGCAAACGGTGCCGCTCGTCTTCGACGTTCTGGGAACGTGTTTTTCCTGGGACGCAACGGTGGACGCTTTCGATCAGGTCTTCGGCGACCAGCTCAGGGAGAAGGGTATACCGGCGCGCTCAGTCGTATTTGACTGGTGAGCTCTCTGCGCAAACCGGAGAATGGTCCGCTTATTCTCCGTTGAACAGGTTCCACTCGGCACAGGTGAGCGCGAATGCGACTTGTAATACGAGTTCGCCAGACTAGTTCTGGGATATACCGAGCTGATGCTTCCTATCAATTCTGAACGCAGCGCGACTTCACTGTAAGATTCATCCCCGCCCAGACGTCGCACTCATTGCTATAATGCGGTAAGCTGACCAGTCGTGATGCAGTATCTCTCCGTCAACAACAGCTACACGTCCGCTTGTTCCTAAGACTCCTCTTCAGGCGAGCTTTGCTTACATTTTTCCAACGTAATGGCAGCCCGATCACTCAAGTCCTCAAGGCTATTCTGCCACGGGTCCTTTTGCAGCACGGCTTCACCTCGCCAACGCCGACTGCCTCGTCCCCTTCACCTTCTTCCCCGACCTCACCCTTTCCGAGTTCGGTACTCGAGCCCGTGCTGTCCACATTGTCGAAGATGACGCCGCGCGAATCGCTCGCGCCTTCATTGGCCCGCCTGTTGGGGGCGGGAACATTCTGCTTGATGGCAGCCACGAACGGCGGCGCCGATAATACGCTACGCCTGCTCGTCCGTGCGCTTGGAGAGGACCAGGCGAAGCGATGGGAGGTCTTTAGCTGCGATGAGGTCCGGAGGGCAAAGCCCGACCCGGCGGTGTACGAGGGGGTGTGGAAAAGGCTCGGGCTGGAAAATGGGGCGCAGAGGAAGGCTTGGTTTATCGCCAGCCACAACTGGTGCGTCGGAGACTGCACAGCCCGACTTACCCTGGTTCACGCTACTCACCATACTTGGAAGCGTAGGGACTTATTTGCTGCCAAGAAAGCGGGGTAAGCGTTCACCCTTTGAGGCTTGGTCTTGCGTGCGACCGAATCTGACGTCTGCTTTGCCGCTGCGCAGTTTCAAGACCGCTTGGGCGAGCTATGAGGAGCACGTCCTCCAGGACAACATCTTTGGCAAGCCGGACATTGTGGGGTTGGACCTTGACGATGTGGCGAAGCAGATCATTGCGGCGGAGAAGACGCAGTGAAGGGAGGGTGTGGGAGCGAGGGGAGGGCACATGTCTTGCCAATGCGATGGAAACAAGTACGCCTCATCACAGCATGCCTTGGTGTCGTGGGCATCAAGTTGGTGCTCATTGCAACGTGTGCAACAAAGATAGTTCATAGCGGAACGTTGGCACCATGCAAATGTCGTGTCAGCTTTGGAACCGCCTCGCTCGATGCGAGGCGCAGAACACTAGGACGAGGAGGTGCACGATTCAGCTAAGTTCAGTTGCGAATGAAAGCAGTGGTGAAAGTCTGGACTCGGAAAGAGCTGGCGACAGCGACCCACGATTATCGAAGGCAGCACCATCGAGAGACGAGCATAAGCCGGCTGAAGTGATCAGATCGCTGGTGCGTAGTGTTCGAAAGCAGCGTACGCATTCAAATCGCACTAGATCTGGATCAAGCTTGCATTTGTACACCCGACCCACCGACGCATCCACTCTATCGCCGTCAAATTGAATGCATCTACTTCGTGTGTGCAAGGCGAATCTTGCCCGGGGCTGTTTGCACATTCCACGTCAGCACCGCTTCATGACAAGCACCCACGTGCAGGAAGGCAGGAGGGATGTCGGGACGCACAGTGCACGTAGTTGTTGGCGTACGTCTTGACCTTGAACTTCGGCTCGCGGGGCTGCGACAAAAAGTAGTCCCAGCCTGCGATACAGAGATGTTAGGATGAGTGTGAGGCGTCCGACAAGACAGTGGGGACCGGAGGGCGCGAGGTTTAGGAAATGGTGACCCACCTTGCTTCTCGCAAAAGTGAATAGCGTCCTCCTTGGTGCGGAACTTGACGTGAGTACCCTGCATGTAGTCCGCACTGCCCGTCGTAGGCACGGCCAGGAGGGTGTTCAGCGCTCTCTACAGGGGAGCGGGTTGTGGAGGTAGATGGCCGAGAAGGAGCAGTGGAGGGAAGGAGAGAAGACGTACGACGAAGCCCAACCCATGAGCGGGTTCTCCCAACGGCCCGCACCCTGAAGGATGTCAAAGTCGACACGCCAGTGGTTGGTGTTGTGCACACCAGACTGCGTGGTGGCCTTGGTGGGGCGGTAGATCCGCACCTGGCGGTGCTGGAGCTCGACTGTTCCGCGCGTGTGCCGGTACATCAGCGCTTGTCCCACTCAACAAGACCGCCCTTGTCTCTGCCCAGCGTACGTACCCGGCGCGCCAGAGATGACCTCGGCGGTGACGACCTCCTTGGGCGGGTGGCTGGTCGTCAGGCCGCTCGCCTGGTGCTCGGCGACGCCTGCGGGCTCGGCCTGCTGCTGGCGGGTGCGCTGGGGCACGGAGGGCGCCGACGTGGATTCGCAGCGGAGCGCCATAGCAGGCGCTCGACGCGCGACGCTCGTGGACGAGCGGAGGGTGCGGAGAGCGAGCATGATGGGTTGAGTGATGATGAGAGTGATGGTCGGAGCCAGGGGGGAGAGCGACTCGGCCCGCGCTTAACGGCAGCTCCGATGAAGGCGCCCTGATTCGCCGAAATTGCTGCATTTCGCAGTCCATCCAGGTTTCGTCCACTCGACCGACTCTTAACTACAATTAACTTTGTATCAAAGAGTGTATAAAATGGAACTATCTCGCAAAGTATGTTAATATGGGCGCTAGATAGGTTGAGCGATGCAGCAGAGGCTGCAGCTGATCAGCGTTGCTGCCGCGCCACCCCCGACACTTCGCACCACTAGAGCTGCCTTCTTACACAAGCAAGTTTCATGCTCACCAGGAGCTTTAGAGTGATTAGTTTACTGGTTATCAGAGGCCTATGACCCCTGTTGAAGAAACCACACTGCGAGTCCTGTCAGTCTGCCGTGTAGATGTGCCGTCACGAATCAGCCTGACCGGTGACCAGCCTGTTCGGACGTCGCATTGCACATTCCGGAATGCAGTCAGAGAAGTGTGATGCCCCGGAGAGGTGCATTTCATGTATTCGACTCTTGTAGGCGCCTTTTCTAAAAAATGCGTGCAGATATCTCACGCAGGTTAACTCCTGCCCAGCAAGCTGCGAAGTTGTACGGTGTACCCTCGCACCACCATATGCATAACACACTGTCGCTTCCACAAAATTTTGGAAATGCACCCGCCTAGATTGAACGTCACGCCCATTCAGCTCTTGCATGACCAGGTCACATAAAGTCTGTCCTTCCCGCGCACCCTCTTGCCGCGTCAGACGACGCCTTTCCTCACCGACCATGACCGCCCTCCCCAACGCGACTCACCTTCCTCCAACTCCACCCCCCTCTTCGGGGCCTCCGAGTACCCATACGTGTCCTCGTCAAACAGCGTGTCGTAGCTCTTTGCCTTCTTCTCCTCTTCCCGCTGCTTCTTGAGCTCCGCTTCGCGTTGCTTCTGTGGGTCCATATCGAGCACGCCGCTCAGAAGAAGGCTCAAGAGAAGAAGTTAAGGCGTGAAGACGCACCTTCTCCGCAGCGGCTGCCTTTTTCTGCCTGCCCATCTCGCGCTGCCGAGCGATGCGTTCCGTCTCATGGTCGACTTCTACCTCGCGCTTGGTCTTGTTCAACCGGTTCACGATCGCGTTGTCCCGCTCGCGCACGAGTACTGTGAGTTTACAATTATTTTAGCTCATCGCTTTCAAAGTTAGACAAGAGATGAAAGCGCGAGCGACCGACCTCGTTTCACCTGCCAAGCGATGAGGTTCGAAAGTAGGGAATGAGTATGAGTCTCGCATGAGAGAACGCGGAGTGCAGACCTTGTCATTGCGGTGGAAAGATACTGCTCCAACCGCCATGTCACCCATTTTCTGTGCACGCCCGTCCATCAAGACACTGTCAGATTGCCAGTCCGGACTCGCGACGACCCGTGCACCCACGCACGAACCTTCAAGTTACTCCAAGGCGTGTAGATGATCTGAAAGACACTGACATCAGCCTTGTGCTGTATTGACGCTGTGTACGGAAGCGCACAGTCAGGTCGTTCTTCTTGTTCCCTGAGAGCATCTCTCCCGCGCTTGAGCATTGCTTCCGACGGTACAGGAAGACAAGACCGACGCACCCTCGATCGAGTTTGCCTTGACCAACTGAGCGCAATCGTCAAGGATCGGCTGGGGAATGGCGTCCCAAGTCATGCCCTCTGGCATGCGAAGGTAGACGTGGGCGGAAGAGAGCTGCGAACGACCAATGTCGAGTCAGGTTACCAGAGGGGCGGCAAACTGCAGGCAAGGCCGACCTTGTCGACGTGAAACTGAGCATTTTGGGGATTAGTATGCAGAAAGCAAGACGGTGGACGATGCGCATAGCGTACGACGTACCCACACGTCTTCCTCGAACCCATATTTGATCAAGTCTTCGTCTACATCACGGATATGGAGAGATGGTCAGCCCACAAGCTAGACCTCGTACCATACAGTTCTTAACCTAGAGTAGACAGACGCACTCTCGACCTTGTCTCGGCCCATATAGAACGTCACGGGCGGGTCAACGACTGGGGTGGGGAGCGAGGTGAGCGCAGACATTAGGAGCCAACAGAGACGTCAAAGATGATATTGACCTGCGGAGGTAAAGAAGAGGACCATGGTGGATCCCAGAAAGGTGATCGAGACGATGAGTGGGGATGAACGAGTAGAGCTGAGAGGAGGCGGAACGGAGAAGACTCGGAGAAGAAGGGAAGCGGCGACGGTGCTGAGCTCAAGAACGACGCGCCTCGGATGGGAAGACGGGCTTGACCTCGAACACCTCCCTTCACCAACAACCGCCGCGATCCGGTAATATAACTTATCCAATGTGAACATTTACTTCTTAACTAGACAGTAAGTTTCGGTTATGTAGTGGATGCGAAGCAACAAATTTTCGCTTCAGGCCCTGACGGTACGGGTGGCCCTTCTGACGGTCGTGCGAAGTAAACTGCGGTTGAATTGGTCGTTACATCAACACTTCCCATTCTTCTGAATACACTTTTCGCTCTGAACAAATTTTGCAACACCGCTAGCGAGTCGAGCTTCTGAAAGGAGTTGTGTGACTGCCTTTCGTGCACGTGACCGCCTGAACGCGGCCGTGGCGCGACGCTCCTTCTTGCCTTGACCCAACACGCTCCCGTCTCGAAGTTGATCTCGCTGCCGCCCCTTGCTCGCTCGCGCCCGCAATGGCATCCTCAGCGGCCAACCTCACGTCCCAGCTCTCGTCTCTTTCCCTCAACTCGGCCGCCCCGCCCAACAAGCTCCCCTCAAAGTACCGCCCAGTCTCAAACGCAGGCGCAAACGGCCTCCAAAACACAGATCCCAACCGCCTCCCCAGCGTCCTCAACAAGCTCGGCTCCGCCCTCGCCGCCGAGCCCCCGCGACAACACCCCGTCGGCGGCTTGCACGCCAAGCATGTTTCCGGTCGAACCCCCGTCGCCGCCGCCAGCGCTGCGAGCAGCGGGCCAGGCGGGATCGGCGCGTACGATGGAGGGTTTGAGAAGGACGACGAGGACCGACGGGGTGACTCTGGCGGCGGTGAGAAGGGGCGGATCCTGGATTTGCAACTGAAGGGGTACGCCATCTTCTCTGTGCTCGCTTCGTGCACCCAACCTCATATCCTGCTCCGTCTTCCCCCCTCGTTCAGCCAACAATGGTCGCTCGGCCAGTTCGACATCGGTCGACCCCTCGGGAAGGGCAAGTTCGGACGTGTCTACATGGCACGCACCAAATCCGAGCCCCACTTCATCGTCGCGCTCAAGTGTCTTTATAAGGCCGAGCTTGTCGAGGCTCGCGTCGAGAAGCAGCTTCGTCGCGAGATCGAGATCCAATCCAACTTGCGGTGTGTCCGGTCTTTCGCCGCGTCTCCTTCGAAGCTAGTGGTCTGACGCTGTCGGTCTTTATTTGGGACAGACACCCAAACATCCTTCGACTCTACGGGTTCTTCTACGACTCCAAACGTATCTTCCTCATGCTCGAGTTTGCGGGCAAGGGCGAGCTTTACAAGCAGCTATCCAAGCACGGCCGCTTCGGCGAGAAGCGCTCGTCTCGCGTGAGTCTTGATGCCTTCTCCATACCCTACATCCACCGCCTCCGTTGCTTTCGCACGTTCTCCCGCTCAACCTGGCCCTCCTTCGCTGCAGTACATCGCGCAGATGGCGGACGCGCTCCAGTACCTGCACAAGAAGCACGTCATCCACCGCGACATCAAGCCCGAGAATATTCTCCTCGGCATCAACGGTGATCTGAAAATTGGTGACTTTGGGTGGTCTGTTCATGCGCCCGGCAACCGGTCCGTCGTCCTCCCATACAACCTCTTCCTCTGCCCTGGCATTCCGATCTGTGCAAGTCCCTCCGACAGTCTCTCTAACAGGCACTCAACATGCGCTCTTTCGCAGTCGTACCACTCTCTGCGGCACGCTCGACTACCTCCCGCCGGAGATGATCGAGGGCCGTGAGCACACGGCCGCGGTCGACCTGTGGTCGCTCGGCGTCCTCACCTACGAGTTTCTCGTCGGCGGCCCGCCCTTCGAGGAGCAGGGTCACCAGGCGACGTACCGGCGTATCTCGAAGGTCGATTACCGCATCCCTGAGCACGTCAGCGCGGAGGCTGCGGACTTGATCAAGAAGGTGCGTAGTCTTGCGAAACCTATCGGGGCATGCGGGCAAGGGTTTCTGATCCGAAGGCGTTGGACGCGGCAGCTCCTCGTTCACGACCCGGAGAAGCGTTTGCCGCTCAGCGACGTTCTCCAGCATCCGTGGATTCTCAAGTACCGCAAGAGCTCGCGGGCAACGGCATCGCATTGAATAGACCATCATACCCCTCCCTTCTCGCACATCAATCTCCCGCTGTCCCTCACCTTCGTCCTCGACATTCTTCCAGGCATGGTTTATTATTACTTCGATTGCTCCTCGTTTGTTCTCGATCTCGGAACCTCCAAGCACCCTTTCTGTACCATCATCATTGCCCGTTCGGCCTCATTTCATACAGCTGCTCTTGTTGCTGTAACACAACTGTCATCGTGCGCAACGAACTGCTCAATCCCCGCCTCATTCGGTCACTCTCTGGGAAGAGCGGTCGTGTGGGAAACTTGTCGTGTTGAATGTGGTCGGTAGGCAACGTGGGTGCCCTCTTCAGCTTGTCTGACCTTTCGCCCGTCTGTAAATAGTCTACGGCCCCTGAACAGACGGTGGTGTTGCCCAACGATAACATAGGCATATCTTTGAATCATTCATTTTGGGTTCGCTCCAAAAGAAGACAGGCAAGGGACTTTTGCAGACACGCAGCCACCCATCCACCCACATACGCGCGCCGTCGTGATGATTGGGGGACCGTTAGCCTACATGTATCAACGTGAGGTGCTGGCCCTTGTGCGATTTTGATTTGTGAAAGCCACATATTTACAACCAGGACACACACGTGTTAGTTTGCCAATCTCGATCTGCACTGTGGCGCACGGGCACCAAGAACGCGCGCCGCATCAGCTCATGCTTATGCATCTCCTTCCAGCCACCATCATCTTCTGAGCTGCTCTGCTCCCTCTAATCCCCGGCGATGGCGCAGAACGAACTCAGGAAGCGGAAACCGTCCCTTACGCAGGCCGACAAGTCGGGCGTTACCGACGCCGGTCGGGCGGTGGACCAGGAGACGTTCTTCAAGCACCAGCAGTGCGCACTGATTGCGATCGCTCGAGCTACCTCTTTCTGAAAACCTAATCCCGGCGTTTTCAGATATGAATTCGGAGGGCCTTGGGGCACGGCCGCTATGGTTGTCGTCTTCCCCGTACGTCCTACATACGTCGAGTGCGCGAGGATCAGCGGAGGACGGCGTGATAACGTGCCATCTTCGACAGGTTCTTATGTACTACTTCTACATCTGTCTGGCGAAATACGACGGCAAGTTTACGTACCCGGAGAGCACGAGCGACATCGTGCCCTGGCTCGAGCGGATGGGCCAGCACATCGTTCAGGTACGGTTGGCGCGCTATCTTGCTACTTAGCCCGCCGAAGTTCAACTGCATCGCACGCAGGATGCCTATCCGACGCGGAACGCCTGGGTCATCTACGGCGGGCTCATGGCATTACAGCTTGCGCTCGCGTTCGTCATGCCCGGCCCCGTCCAGAAGGGTCTGCCGGTCCCGTCGCTCGACTACAAGGCCCTCGACTACCACTGCAACGCTCTGTCCTCTTTCTACGCGACGCTCGCGATCGCTGCAGGGCTTCATCTCTCAGGTATCTGGCGGCTGACCGAGATCGTCGACAACTTCGGTCCGCTCATGACCGTCTCGATGATTGTCGGCTTCGCCATCTCCTTCGTCGTCTACTTCCTCACCATCTTCTTCGGGGAGCCGATCCGGATGTCGGGCAACTTTTTCTGTGAGTTTTCTGATGCTTCGAAGGCTTGCGAGAGGAGGGCTAGGAAGCGTGCTGAAGGGAAGGATGGGCGATTAGACGACTTCTTCATGGGCGCGTGCCTCAACCCTCGCTTCGGCTCGGTCGACCTCAAAATGTTCGCTGAGGTCCGGTAAGTCAGAATAATTTATTTTTGTCTACGGTGGGTATGTTTCTTACGTTGGTGGAATGGTACAGCATCCCGTGGGTTCTACTGTTCGGCATCGCGGTGTCTGCTGCGTGCAAGCAGTATGAACAGTACGGCTACCTCACTCCCGTGCGCCTGCAACCTTTGCCTCTCACCCTCGCTTCACCCTCACTGACATGGTAATATTACAGAACCTTGCTTTCATGGTCCTGGCCACCGGACTCTACATCAATGCATGGCAAGCCAGCCTCGTCTGCCAGCTCTCTCCGCCGCTCATGCTGAATATGGTTTGATGCGGATAGTGCCAAGGGTGAAGGTATGGCTCCTCTTCTTGGCTTTCTGCACTTCCATTGATTCCTGCTCATTTGGGCTGAACATGGGCACACGCAACAGAATGCATCCCCCAGACTTGGGACATGAGGTTCGTCTGAGCTGTGCTGGTCACTAGCATACAGAGCAGGGTGTGGAAAACTTACATAACATTCTCAGCTTTGAGAAGTGGGGTTTTATGATCATCTTCTGGTAAGCCTTGTTTACATGTTCCGCATCATTATTGAACTGATATCATTCAACTCAGGAACTTCTCTGGTGTCCCCTTCACCTACTGCTACCCCATCATCTACCTCATCAACAACCCGCCAGAGACCTACCGCTTCTCTACCATTGGCTACATTGGCCTTTATGGTCTCCTCCTGCTCTCGTACTACTGGTGTGTCTGACTTCTCTGCTTGGCTATTGCATAGCTCACACATGTTCCTGCAGCTTTGACACGTCGATGTCTCAGAAGAGCCGCTTCAAGATGCAGATGCAGGTGAGTATCTCTGAGGGTAAAGGCAAGTTGGAACTGTACTACTAACTCCCTTTGGTATTGCAGGGTGTCTATGTTCCCCGGTGGACATTCCCACAGCTGCCATGGGGCACGCTTGAGAACCCGACGTACATCAAGACCAAGCACGGCAACTGCCTTCTTACCAGCGGCTGGTGGGGTGTTGTTCGCAAGCCAGTATGTCAGCAATTTCTTGTCCCTTGCTCAACTGCCTTCAAGGCTGTGATCTGACTTTCCTTTGTTTTACAGAACTACACTGCTGACTGGATTGTGCATGTTACAAGCTCATCATATGCTGAAACAGGCAGCTGATTCCACTCTCATCCCAACAGCAAGCTGCAACTTGGGGCCTGTCTACTGGCTTCCATAGCACTCCAATTGCACACTGGTACAGTAAGTCTGGGGGTGAATGGTGTGAGATGGTGCGTGGTCAATTGCTTACTTTCACAACTGCAACAGCTGTCTGGTTCTGTATGTATTTGGTACCAGTCTGTTCTGGATCAAGGGCCTGAGCTGACATTTTGTGGATGACTTGCAGTTATTGGTAGGCTCATCTCACATCCCATTTCCTGTCAGACTGAGTGGCAGTAGGAACTGATCACTCTTGCCTGATCAGTCCTTACTCATCGCTGCTCCCGTGACTTTGAGCGGTGAGTGTCTCAAATCTGGGATCAGACTATCGTGCTTCTCATCAGCTGTCTTTTCCTGTCTCAGTTGCTCTGTCAAATATGGTGAAGACTGGAAGACATATTGCTCCATTGTCAAATACCGCTTCATCCCTTACAGTAAGTTCTTTTACAACTTGTGCATGTTATTTGATTAAAAGCTGAGCAATGGGGTTGCTCTTAGTCTACTAGAGGATGTCTGCAATCTGGACTCAGCTGCCACAGCTTTCAGTTCGACTTTTCTCTCATGCCATTGTGATCTACTCGCATAACTATTGTAGACTTTCATACCATACATGCAGTACCTTAATGGGGTTCAAATGCGAAGGGATGAGGGAGGAAGCCGTTGACGACAGGCCAGGTGTTGGACTGGATGTGGATGGACTGTCAAGAATTCGACTGGGCGGGGCAGACCACAGCGGGGGCTACCAGCTGACAGGGCTTTATGTTGGCAGGGATAGATTATGCGGCGAGGTAGGCGGGGGTGAAGACTAGGGCTAGGGCGGGAGTGGGAGAGCAAGACCAGATGGGGAGCAAGTAGAGGGTAATGGGGCACTATTATAGCTACCAGAAGGGCTGTGTTGCCAAAAGGCGGGGGAGGGCGGGAGTGT
>JTLS01000634.1:0-15615 GCA_000826855.1 Basidioascus undulatus
GATTCGTCGGGCCGTGTGGATCGAAGCTTCGTCGTCATTGAAAGCGTGGTGCGGGAGAGGGGATGGTGGGCGGCGGGAGGATGGAAGTGGACGGTTTCGGGGGCGCAGGAGCAGGTGCAGGCACCGGGAGGGGATTTACGGGGAACGTTGCTTTGGGCGCGGCAGGCGGTGGCGGGGTAGGCGTAGGCGTGGGGGTGGCCACGGGAGCGAGCTTGGACGGTACGGGAGATGGGGATGCGGGGAGCTTGCCCTTCTTGCTGCTCTTTCCTTTCCCTCCCCCACCGACATCCTTCTTCTTGCCCTTGCCCCCGCTCGCGCCCGGGGAGGGTCGCAGGGGGCCGGGCTCGAAGTCGCCCATGATGTCGACCTCGATGTCGTCGTCATCCGCAGCAGCTGCAGCAGCTGCAGCCGACGTAGACGCGATGGCGGAGGAGGGGGTAGGTACCGGAATGGAAACGGGAGCGGGAGTGGGGACGGGAGGAGGGAGAGATAGGGATGCAGTGGCGGGCGAGGCGGGCGAGGGCGTGGCGGAGGAGATGGGAAGGATGAAGTAGAAGACGCGGGTCGCGATCTGGACCTTCGTTCTACAATCCAAGCCCCATCTTGAGCATATCTTGCCCACAAGTTCCTCGTCTCATCACCCGGCACGCACCTTCGACCGAGCTCTATCCTGCCGCCCTTGCCATACCACAGTCCCTCGACCCACAGCCCGTTCCGCCCCTCGACGGTAAGGACAAAAACCTCGCGCTCAAAGTCGTATGATATCGTCGCGTGTAATCGCGATATTGATTTGAGATTGCCGAGGTCGATGTCGACTCTGGGCGCATTCGCGTACGAAGGCGAGGTCGGAGGCGGGCGGCGGCCAATGGTGACTGTGAGCGTCTGGAGGTAGTACGAAAAGGCGTCGGACTGGAAGTGCAGCTTGGCGTATGCATCACTGGGAGGTAGGGGCAGCTGTTAGTGCTCGACAGCCTACCGCGACTTTGCGAAATTGCGCGCGTACATGGACGAGGGCGAAGCTGAATCTCGCGGTGAGGGGGATCGCCCCGACACCGCGAGCGCGGAAGGCCGCGGTACCACGAGCGACATTGTAGCAGCAGCGGCTGGTACCGGTCCAATTGGGATGTGAAATTTGGAAAAATATTCGGGGAGCAGGCGGTAGTCTGGATGAGCTATCAAGTGCGAGCGAAGCGAGGCAGCGGCAAGGGGCGGCCAGCCGCCGGAGGCAATCAGGGCAACAGCCACGTTGGGAATTCTCGCCGGCTCGTTTCGCGAACGAGATCTCTGTGAAATGCTGCCGCAGTGAAATACTGCCACTGCGCCGCGTGTGCAGACTGTATGTTACCTTGATGTCTTTATGAGGGTGAATAGAAAAGGACTGAAGAGGAAACCACCGAAAATTTGCTGCCGGAACCCATTTATTACCGGAAACCCGCAGATGTTCATCTTAAAGCAGTCGAACAGTACGTCGCCGGATGTTCGACGAGTGGGCATTCGACCATCAACTCTGATCCTTCCAAGTTTACATTGAAACACACAGTACAGCAACTGTCTTTGAAACTGTCGTCACGCCAATCCAAGAGTCTCCAGCGATGGCGGCCTCTCCATGCATCCTTCCGGCGAATTTTATCCGTCGGTCAAAGCCACGCCCACCGAGTACTGCCCATTGCTGCCCTTGCTGTCCCGCTTCGTCGACACCTCGCTCTTTCCCATAACCAGCTGGAATGTCAACGGAACCGGTTGCGCTTCGAGCGCCTTGGCGCGCTCGCGCTCCTCGTATCGAGTCTCGATGATGAACGTGCTGCGCGTGACGATGAAGAGGAGGACGTCGAAGAAGCCTGAGATACTTTTGGTAAGACTTTGGCTAATGTGAAAGCCCACAGATAATGGACCTACCGGATAAGGCGTATAACGTCCCGGCGATACTTATGAACGCGTAAGAGGGATGTACGTTAGCCATGCCGCCGAACTCAATTACGTCGATCGGGACTAGAAAAACACTGTAGAGAAGAGGATCTGGCATTTTCCATAGGGTCAGCTTATGTAGAAGCCGCTGTGTGCTCACCGCTGTCAGTCAAGTCCCACCAAGTTCGAACGACTTACAGAGAAGGAGTTTCCTGGCCGTGGAAAGCATGTTGCGGCCGATGTCCAAATTCCCAACGACGTCCTCGTTCAGGCCGGTTATAGTGCTCGTAACGGCTGTGGCCTCCTCGTAATCCTCGTTCCGGACCATCCAGGGCGAAAAGCAGGAGAATCGGGCCAACCAGTGGCCGAGCGTACGCAGCGCCCCGCAGCGGCAGCGAGTCGGCCAACACCGAGTCGGCATCCAGAAGCGATCGCCGCCGAAGGTACTGGCTGCCTTGATGTAGATCCCGACGTACGCGACGAGAAGCATGGCCCAAGAGACCTTGCACCATATCTGTCCGGGAAGGAGCACAATGAGACGAGGGGGGAAGAGCGAAGCGGGTTGTGAAGAAAGAACAGACTTGCGTAGAAGCACCAGAGCTGAGAGCTCTCTCGAGTGGGGTCAATCCAGCAGCCGAGTGCGCTCCAGGCGTCGTAGAAATGACCGTGCGGAGAGAACGCGGTCGGACCGAGAATGACAATGAGAATGTTGATGCCCCATCCCCCAATGAGGACTGTCGGAACCACCCATTCCGGCGGTTGCCGATGGAAGACGATAACCGAGAGGGTGTGGTAGGCCATGGCCGTATTCCTTAAAAGGTGAACCGCTATTCAGAAAATGAGCTCGGGCAAATGGGAAGGTACGCAGTAGCTCAGGGATGGTGTACCAGATTGCCAGCCCGAGATTACCGATTTGTATCAATGCGCCTGTCTGCCTCTCCAGATCAGATACGTGAGGGACCGAGAGTAACAGGATGCCTACCCTGTACGCTACAGACACCTCCTGGGCCGATGGTGCCTCGCCGCACCCACTCAAAGTTGAACATGTAGCCAACACCGTGGAAGGCCTGCCGCGTCCCAGGCTACCATGAGGGTTGCGCAGAGACAGGAAAACTGGACACTAACATTCGTCACGAACATGCTCATCAAGTAAAGGCCCGGAGGGCTACGAACGAATGCAGGTAGACTGCGCCCTGAATACGAATGTGTTCGGGCTAGCCGCGACAGGAAGCCGTGCCACTGGGATAGTACCGACCGACCCAGCCCCGAGGTGAGTAGAGCTGATCCCCTGATCCCCTTTACCATTTACAGGGGAACAATACCTACTCACCATCAGATAGACCATCAAGACAATAGAACTTACGACCGAGATGAGCCCCCCGATGCCGATCGCCTGCAGGCCGCAACCGCCTCTTTAGTAAGGTGTGCGTGTCCCTTACACTCAGGTAGGCCAAATGCCTCCCAGGCAATCCGAGCGCTCCAAGAACATGGTAAAAGAACCTCACAGTCACCCCCGCAATCCTCGCTGGACTATCGTCGAAACGCGGATGCCATATGGCCTCATTCGCCAACGCCCCGCTAACCATTCTTGACGGGCGGTGGGATGGTAGGTTATGTCTTCAGGATATGTCCTGATGTGCACAGCGACAATGATTGAGGTGACTCAGATCGTCGTGAGCCGTGCCTCACCCATTTTAGGCTTCGCGAAGGAGGTAAGGGGACGGCAGTCAGGGGACACACGTCTTACTCAGGTCGAGGGACCAGAGGATATGGACATGGTCAATTATTTGATACTTGGAGAATTGTTAATATTGCCGACGAAGGAGTGGTCGTCATGCCGCAGTGCAAACCGGACCGGGTGCAGCAGTAAGTGGCATCGCCTGAACCTGCGGTAGTCCCAGCGTCTGGCTGTTGCGATGCCGGCTCCCACTCCAAGTGGTGGCTAAGTGCACACGAATTCGTTGAAGAAGCTGAAGTGTGAGCCGTGCTTTAAAGACAAAACATAGGGAAGTTGGTGGGAGCTGGGACAGTTGAAGACGACCAAGCTCTAGTCGAGCGAGGCTGCGTTCTCGTTTCAATCTGGGTGTTTAGACTGGGTTGCGGGCCCCTCACTCAGGTGAACATTTGTTGACAGTTTTAGTTAAACGTGAGCATTTGTGAGCCCCACGGACCAAACACGCTGTGGGCAGCAGGGGAAACGAGCAGACGGGAGAGGTCTTGGTGCACAAAAGTGCTCAATCAACTTCTTCGAATCGTAGGTCATTCTTCAGATACATGTATTCAACCCACTGCATGCCTCACACACACATTTCCCCGCCAGTCTTGGTTCGTAATACTGGAGAATAACAGTCCATCATGGAGCAGGCAGGACGATCGACCGTTTCTCTCCCAGATGAAATGACGTCGGTTCTTGGCCGTTGAAGCTCAGCGAAAGCTGAGCTCATGCCCTCTAGCTTCACGTCTTCTTTCCCGCCCGCCAATGCTTCTTGCCTCCCGTGCATCACTGCGACGTCTACAATCTTTTGCAAGACATCTTACTTACTCTACCTCAACCTGAAAGATGAAGATCGCTGTCACTGGTACGCACGCCGCTGTTTCAGCATCCACAGCCGCCGTTAGCATCGGCGAGAAGCTGAGTGCGTGGGTTGGATGCAGGTGCCCGAGGCAAAGTCGGCCAGGCCGTTGTTAAGATCGCGAATGGGGAAGGTCACTTTGTGTACGGTGAGTATGCAGCGTCACAGTATTGCGCGGAAGAGATATAGCTAACGCCGGGTATCGGCTTCGAACAGAGATCAACCGCGCGAACGTGCCCGAGGACGACAACCCCTTGAGCGAGCACCGCAAGGCGGAGGCCACGGATTACGGGCAGGTGCTGGAAGCGTTCAAGGGGGCGGACGCTGTTATTCAGTACGCTCCCGTCTCCGTTGCTCATGCGCACGAACGCTCTTACAGTTTCTCGGTGACAGTCTTGCAGCCATTCCCGATCCTCTCGGCAAGGAGGACCACAAGGTCCACAACAAGTGGGATATAATTCCAGTCAAATGGAATCCCTTCCTTAATCAGGACTGATTGGGTTGTGCAGCAACGTCCAAACGAGCTACAATGCTATGCGCGCCGCAGCCGAGCTGGGTATCAAGCGTTTCTCCCTCGCGTCGTCTGTCAAGTAAGACTTTTAAATCCTCTTAGTTCGCCGAAATCTTCAGTCACTCGCTGAAGCCGTGTCTACTGCTGCCATCAGCGCAACAGGCCTGGTTTTCAGTCGCGCCCCCATCAAGCTAGACTACTTCCCCTTGGATGAGGTACTGCACCGCCCCTTTTTCTTTCTTCCTGACGAGATGTCTTTCTGAAGATTTCTCTTTCTGACTTATACGTCTCAACGATGTAGGAGCACGGATGTTACCCCTCGGACCCTTACGCTCTTTCTAAACAGTGCGCGCTCTAACCTCCTCTCTTTTTGCTCCCGCTTGCTTCTATCTCTGATCCGTCTTTTTACTCAGAGAGTCGGAGATCCAAGCAGACTCGCTCGTCCGACAGTTCCCCTTCCTGCGGGTTGCCTCGCTGCGGATCCACGAGGTCGCACCACTTACGCAGGTGAAGGAGGAGCACGACAAGGACCCCGAGTTCGCGAAGCGTCAGCTGTGGGCGTGGGTTCATCCTGAGGCGACGGCTCGGGCGTGTCTGGCCGGCGTGCTCCACGGGGACTGGGAAGGTCCGTGTTTCGATAAACCTCGAGGGCAGTGCACAATGCTGACCCGAGCCGTACAGGGCACGAGCGGTTCAACATTGTCCGTCCATTACCTGCAACCTCCTTACAACTATGTTAACGCTTTCCGCTTTCATCTACATTAGGTGGCCCCCGAGACCACCCGTCAAGAGCCGTCCATTGAACTCGCGAAGAAGCACTATCCGACTGTGCCGATCAAGGGCGATCTTTCGGGGCGCAAGAGCTTTTTCAGCATCGAAAAGGCGGAGCGGGTGTTGGGTTGGCGGCACCATGAGAAGGAGTGAAGGGGTTGAACATGTCTAGAGAGAGTCGCACGAGAGAACTGAAGCGACGTGCAGAATGAAGCGACGATGTTCACAATGTCCTTTTGTACACCTACAACACGGCAACCTCAGACCCAAGGGCTATCACAAGTGTGTCCGCGTATTCCGGTAACCCTGGTATAGGTGTGTTGGTGTCGCGATTGTCTGTAAAATTGGGAGCCTCTGCGCAATCGGAAGAGGCAGAACGGCATGCCCAGTGTGCATCAATCCATGTTACGGTCGAAACTCAGGTCCGTTCGAGTCAAAAAAAAAAACTCCAACAGACATGAACTTGTTTATTAAATTGTCCTTCAATCATGCAAGCACAGCCCTACGAGCGACAGCCCAAAACCAGCCCTCACGACTCCAGACGGAACACCGCCGCGCCACCCGCCAGGCGGCAAAGCGTGCAGTCACGATAGCGGTGGCACAGAAGTTTCGGGGGTCGGTCGCCATATCTTCTCTGAAAAGGGCATCGGCTACAGCGGCGACGAGGGCCTGAATATGATGCAGGTTGGCTCGCTCTATGTGTGTTTTCCATGAGTAGTTCCGAACGGGCTGCATGATGTTTGCACAGTATGCTCTCCGGGAAGCTCATTGACGCAGGCCTGCCAGCCGTGAGTCACGCCAACGTGCGTGTAGGCGAAGACGTTCGCGAACAGCGGCAGTTGCTGAGGGGTCCGAAAGAGCAGGTAGGGGCGGAGCTGCTCGCGCTCGATCATGACGCCGATGAGCGCGCCGACCTTTTGAGCAAGCGGAGCTCGCGCTGTTTGAACTTTTGGCAACGTCGCTGGTGGATAGGAGAGGAATGAGGCCGGGTCTGCAACCCCCACAGACTGACTGTGCAAGCACCGACTTACAGTGAATCAGCGTTCACGACAGGATTGGCCACAAAGCATGCCGCCCAGGTCGCCCATCCGAATGCGCCGCCGGAGCCCGCGATGCGGCAGTAGTCCTACCAAGATGTGGTAAGCTCCTCCAGCATAACGGGGGTTGCTTGACCTGGCGGCCCGGCGCTGCACAACGTAGCGCCTGGTCTGCATCCGTTCCGTCTGGATTCTTTTTTGGCGGTGGGTCTTGAGGACAGTTGGTCTTCATTCCCAGACAATCGTGGTTGTCCCCTTGGCTGAGGCGCGAGACGAGCGGGACGTTGGTTTAGTACACGCATTGGGGATTTGGACACCGCTCCCCCTCCCCCGAGCGACTAAGAAGGGACTTACGAAACGTAGCACGTCCAACCTGCAGGCCACCATAGAGTGAGCTAACGTTGCGCTCAGGAGGCCAAAAGCCTACCATTCTCGGTTTTCGCTGCCGGGTCATTGCGGCACTGGTCGCAGAGGTACGTATAGCCTGTCGAATCGACACAGTACAAGTCGCCCTTGGGAACCGAATCGGGGTCGGCAGTGTTAGCATCCTGACACTGCCAGCCCTGGTTATTGTGGTAAATTTTAAAGCGTTGTTCAGTACCGGGTCACATCAGGATCTCATTGAAGGTGGGTGTAGCTTACAAGCTACTCTCGAAGCCGCCGTCGCGTGCGACCAGCGAAGTCGCATTGATATTTGAAGCCTGCGGAAGGCTAGCGACCTCTTTCCCAAAGATGGAGACAAGCGAAAAGATGATGAATGGGGATGCGAAGCGAGTCATGGCTCCCAGGAGCGATATTGGTGAAGCTGAGGGGTGAGCGCTCAGTGGACGCACTATTTATAACTTGGTCTCTCTGTTGTCGTACTTATACCGCGTATTCTTGAGAAGCCAACCAGCGTCATGGCGCTTTTCCTTTGTGTTCTCCGCTTACTCTACCGGCCGTGTCGCCGCCTAGCGCTAGCCCTCCCAGCACAGCGACGTGCACAGGAAATTAGTTCTATGAAATTTACCCGGACGATGGATGTATCGGCACGCCCAGTGAAGTCATGGTGTTTACTACCCACATGCACTGCAGCAGATAGATTGGTCTGTGTTGTGGAGGACGTTTTTCGTCACCCGCATTGCTCCAACCGGCGGTATTTCCAAGACCAAAACTAATGCATTGCGCGGACCCTCTGATGATTATTATTGGAGGTCAGTTACCTGGTGTACATAGACGAGCAGATAAGCGGTCCGCAGGGCAGGAAATGCAGGAAAGGTCTTGCGGAGCTGGGTGCACTAGCCATCCGATTCGGAGACCAACGAGCTTATGACATTAATGTACTGAACACTTCACCGCCTCAATGCTCCTCACTGGTGCAAGCTAGTGGAGAGAGCGTCGCTTTTATTCCTTCGGTTGCTCAGGGACTGCTGTTACAAGTACATAGGTGCAACGTGTAGAAGTATGTATTTGGCTGCAGTCACTTTCCTGGCTTTCACGGTCGCTTAAGGGCTCGGGAACCTCATGCTACAAAGACTAGACTAACCCGGCAATACCGATGAGTTGACCAAAGATCTGAACACCTGTCAACATCATCAGGTATTCTTGGGCAATGCTTGACGACTGAGGAAGCGGTGCGACCCGCCAGCGCGTCCACACTCATTTCAGGTCAACGGGCGAGCGAACGCACTCAACTTTCCATAGCCTGCTCCCCATCCGTCATACTCAGTAGAATGCGACCTTGACCTTGGGGGAAAGTCGCCCTTCTCAGCACTATCCGCCCTTTCTGATTTCGTAATAGAATTTCAAGATAATCGGAAACGAGACAATGTACCTTGCAACACGGGGCCATCAGAGATTAAGCCACGGTGGCAGTGTACGCCTCATGAGTGGAGCACACACTCCAGCACAGAATGCGAGTCCAAGACACCAGTAGTATTCGCTCTCATCCAGCGCGCAAAGTATCACAAACATACTTCACACCGCGACCCCAAACCTCCTCGCAAACGCCCTCGCCTCGTCCCCACTCGCCGGGAGCGACATCGCGGGCTGGCTGCCTGTCCCGTGCACGAGCTTCCAGACATCCTTGCACTCCGGATCGGCGGAGAACCAGCCCAGCGAGCCGTCCGGGAGGTAGCTCGCCAGGAGGGACGCCCATGCGCGGAGGCGCCGCTCGTCCGAGACCCGGTGCGAACGGGCGGTCTTGGAGGCGGGTCGAAGAGGAAGGGGGGTGGGTGCAAACGCAGAGAGGGGCTAGGTCCTTGTCTGCCAGCCAGAGATCGGAGATGGGCAGGTCGTCGAGCTTCTGAAGGATGTACGACTGGGGTGGTCGAAAGGAGAAGAATGTGAGAACGTCGAAGGGAGCCGAAGAATCTGTGTCAGCGCACGCACATCGTCATCTGCCAGCGGGTCAAAATCTTTGAAGTCGTGCCCCGAGATGGAGTGCGAGCGATGGATGTTCGGGATGCAGTTGCCCAAAATGTAGTCAAATTGGGAAAACGGAATGAGGAGCGTGTGCACGGTATCGAGAAGATGGGTGTCGACGTTGTCCGGGTCCGCACCGGAGAGGACCATCCGGCGGAGACACGACGGCGGCGGGCCGGAGAAGAGTGCGGGGACGTGCGCGTAGTAGCAGGCGAGGTTCGTCAGATTGAGATTGGGTGGGGGCGGGCGCTTCTTGCGCAAGGCTAGGCGCGCGCAATGTCTAGGTTCGTGAGGCTCGGCCAGCGCGAAAGGAAGTCGAAGAACTCGTGGGGAGCGTGTATCCGCCCAGCGAGAGGTGACGAGCTTCGGCCAGGATGGTCCGGGAGACCCTTCGCCCTCTTCCGCAGTGCGGCGGGAGATGAGGTTCTTGAACAGGTGGTCCCAGATCGTCATCTCGAGGAACCAGTCCGGCTCGCGGACGGTGATGCGCACATCGCGAAGCGTCGGTGGGCATTTGACGAGTATGTCCTGCGCGCAGGAGATGACCTTCGGGAGGTTGTACATGAGGTCGAGGATGTGAAGCGTCGAAAGACACCTGGACGACAGGAGGGGGAGGTCTTTCGGCCAAGTCCGAAACGACGGGAGGACGCGACGCTGGTGCGGGAAGCGAGCGTTTCGCGCGGGAGCTTCGCCGCCGGGTCCGGGTCGGGGAGGATGCGGAGCGTGTCGATGCGAACGAGCCATTGCGCGTACATGAGAGCGCGCCAGAGCCGGAAGTAGGGTGCGACCTCCTCCATCTCGGGCACGAGAATCACAAGCTCTTGGCGAGGAATACCGTGGCTGGGAACGTGAGGGTCTCAGAGGTGGGCTCGGGGAGAAGCCGGACAATCAGTTCCCATGACTGAACGAGGAGGCCGAGGTCGAGCCGGGCCCTGATCGTCCGCTCGAGAAGCGGCTGATTCGCGTTGGGAACGAGGTGCGAGCAAGAGTAGAGACATTTGTTTACGATCGAGTGTATGTGCTGCGAGGCGAGCGCCAAGGAAAGCAGAGATGCGGGCGCTGCGAAACCCGCGATGAGGTCGAGAAGCTCGGGCGCGAGCGAAGGAAGTCGGTCTGTCCGCGCAAAGATTTCAGGTTCAGCGCTTCCGTCGCGGCGCATATGAGGACGGACCTGGTAGAGGAGTCCCCATCACTACGCGAGAGCGAGGCGGCCGAGAAGATGTGGTGGTGGTCGAGAAGCAAGGTGTCCGGAGCGAGAATAGGCGCACCGTAGCACTTGGGATTCTCAAAGATCACCGACTCGGATGTCGGTCAAATTACACATTTGAGGGGGTTTGTCGTCTGTTCTGTTTCTTTAAAAATATCCCCTTTTTGTTTAACCATGTACTTGAATATGTCAACGAGAGATGGCGCTCCAACGCGTAGTGCGCGCCCATTCCTCCTCTTCACCCGGTTCCGCACTCGCCACTCGCCTCGCCTCTTTCCCCCTCTCGCCCTTTGGCTCTCTTCCGCAAACCACCATCTCCTTCACTTGCATATTGCTTACCTCCCCAGATCTCGGCCTTACCGACCATCTCGAGGCGCGGTGCCCGACCGCACTGCATCTTTCTCCCGGGTGAGGCCTCTGCGCACTCTGTTTTTTCTTCCTCCTCGGCAGTGCCTCTGCGCACATGCCTTCTTTTTTCCTTCTCGGTCTCTAGACCACTATGGTTGATGATTTTTAGGCGGGTGCCTCTGCGCACTTCGTCCTACATGTACTTCCCTTGAAGTGCCTCTGCGCACGAAGTAGGCTGAGTTTCTCCCTGGCGCTTCAGCGCACCATTTCGTTCTTTCTATCCCGGTGCCGCCCCGGCACTTGATTTTCGATAATTGCTGTTCATCTCTTCTATTTACTGGTGGCACCTCGGCCCAATCGCCTTTCCTTCGGGTGCTCCTACGTCTCCGCTGCGAGCGGCCGTCAAGACTTTCTTTCGATCGTCCCTGCACCGTCAATTACGCCTCCAGTTCGTCTCCGTAGTGTGAACCATGCCTGCTTCTGGGGTGCCTCTGTGCACTTCGTCGTTCTCCCTCTCAGGTGCGTCCGCGCAGCATTTGCGGTGCCTCAGTGCACACGATTCACTTTCTCAGAACCTTCTCTCCCGTCCCCTGCAGTTCCACACCAGAAAAGCAGGTGGCGCAGACTTTTCTACCCTCAAAATCAAGACCCAGCCGGTTGCTCGCGGCAGCCAGCCCTCCAGTCTGGTAAGTAAACCCGGGTGCAGTGGCGATCGAGTCTCATGTTCCCTCATCTTCAGTTACTCCCGGTCTCGCAGGATGGTCGTACTGGATCCGCACGACACAAACGGCAGAAATTGGGTCATTGCAGCCTCAACAACAACAACGTTGTTTCTCACAGAAGCAGCGCCGTCCCTCCCGCCCTCTCGGGCGTTCTCATGCGCCCTCCCTCGGATCTCATCCGGGAACCCATCTTCCGGACCTCCGTCGACGTCAGTCTTGCGCATAATAGTAAACCAGCAAAACAAAGTAGATCTTGGCGCCCATGGCGATGCATCGTGCACGTCAGCCGTGACACGCATGTCGGGATAGGAACTCGTGATCCCTTCGCCAGCGTTGTCGACGCTGTCCACCCTCCGAGGCTACGAGGCTCCGGCTCTTGAGCGCGTCATCCTTCCCCTTACTCATGCAAACTGCACTGATTTCCATTCCCCTGAAAACACCAACAATAACGAGCAGGGATCCAGTGAATACATTCTTGTTCCCAAGTTGAACAAGCATCGCACCCTGGAGAATGCTGCCCGCTCACCCTGAACCACACCGCAGCACGCGACTGCAAACTCTGAGTCTGTTACATTGCCCGCGCGGCGCCGCGCACCGGACGTCGCCGGAAATGGGCTCCGAGATTCGGCGTGCCGCATTCGGACATCTTTCCACTCACAGCTGGTTGCATGCATTGCTCGCATTTTTTCGGACGAGTAAGGGACAATTCGGGTCATTGGGCATTATGCATTGGTGTCAACACCGTTCGTCGTAGGGTGGGTAATGTGGGTGATCCGTCGGGTGAAATGCAAGGTATCAACAGGAGGGATACGCAAGGTGTGGGTTGGTAGCAGACAGCGGGACTAATGGGTGCGCCTGGGGGAGGGGGGCATGGAGGGCATAGGAGGCATGCAAGGAGGGCAGGCGGGGGATCATCCGAGTGCCTGAGGTTTTACGCGGGTATGCGAATGGCAGTGGAAGATCGGTGCCCAAGCGGGGGGCGTCTGGAGCTGGGGGCTTGAGCCGGGGCTCGAGTCGGCAGTAGACAGCGCAGGGGAGGGGTACGTCTCCTCGTCCGCAGGGGACGGCGGGGATGCGGGCGGAGCGGGGCGCTTGAATGGGCTCGCGTGCGGGGAGTGCGCGGGCGTGGGGAGGCCGTGGGCGGTGCGGACCGCGGGAGGGGAGCAGGAGAGTTTGGAGAGCGAGGGTGGGGAGGGGGACTTGGGGGCGCGCGGCGAGGGGGAGGTGAGCGAGGAGCGCACGCGCGCCATGAACTTGTCCAGCTCCGGTTGGGCGCACGAGACGTGGTAGTCGACGTAGGTGAACATCTCGCGCTCCATCTGAAAAGGGGGCGAGGGGTGTCAGGGGAAAGGAAGGAGGCAGAGGGAGAGGATGTTGGCAGGGAGATGGAAGGGGAGGGGAGAGGGACGGACCTGATTGATTTCCGCTAGGGGGAAGAGGTTTTGGCCGACGATTACCCAGGACTTGTTGGAGTACGTGTCGTCGCAGACGACTGTGGCCGGGAGTGGCAGGGTCAGCGACTGACGACGGTAGGGGGTAGGTGCAAGGAGGGGGGACGAACCTTTAGAAGAGATCATAAGCGCAGAGATGAACAGTCTGTGGCCGCTGCTACCGCGTGCTTGACTGCATGGCAGTGGAAGGAAAGGGGGAGAGATGTGAGACTCTGCCCCTTGCGCCCCTGTGCCTCGCCTTGCGCAGACTCGACTCACGGGAACCGCTTCTTGAGCCTATGGAGAAGCAGGAGCGCGCTCCACGTAACCTGCTCCGGCAACCTTGTGCGATGCAAGCAGTACGCGACGAACTCCGCAAGTGCGGGCTTGGCGCCGCCCGCGCCCGCGGCGTCGAGGAGGGTGGGCGGGCAGTCGAACAGGCGCTGGATGAACGCCGCGCAGAGGTGCGCCGTGGTCCGGTGGCCGTAGTACTTGTCTGTGCTTGAGGGGCGCATGGGGGACGCGGTCGAGGAGGACGAGCGGCGGGCGGACTTGCGAGGGTGGGAGTGCGAGCAGGACGAGGAGCAGGGGGAGGGGGTGGCAGAGGGGGTCGAGGTGGATGCCATGGGGAGATGCGGAGTATGGGTGTGGGGGCGATTAGTGGTGTTGTTGACGGGCGTGGGTGTCGTTAAATTTGGGTATAATTCTGGAGGATGGTGGTATACGTCGGTCGGAGAGAGACTGGGAGAGAGACTGGGAGAGAGACGAAGACAAACAGAGCGTCAGCGTCGAAGCAGCGAGAGATGGAGGCGAGCTAGCGAATGCGCGAAAACAGCCGGCGGTAGCTCGCCGCTCGCACGCTCGTTCTTGTTCGGATCTCCGCCCTTAATGCGCTTTTTTCTCCCTCCGCGCCGCTCCCGATTAGGGAAAACAGGTCCAAACATGCAGTCCGAACCGTCCCAGGACTGCGGCAGAATGCCCACAAAGGGGGTGCCCGCTTAGCGAGCGAGGAGCGAGTGCGCGAGAAGTCACACCCACCGGTCCGTCTCCACCGGCCCTGACATGTGAAGATGGAACGCGAGCGAGCGAAAAACACGCACGATGGATTTATGCGCGAAAGTGCGCTTTTGCGTTCGTCGGGGAATGAGGAGAATGCAGAGAGAGATGAGAATGCAGGTACTGTGTTGGAGATAAAAGAGTGTGCTTACGGTAAATGAGGGGAGAGAGATAGAGATATAGGTGAAGGAGGTGATGGTGATGGTTCGGGAGGGAAGGGGAGGCCACAAAAGGGGCAGCCGCGAGGGGGTCGGTTTCGTTCGTCCCTCCGTCGGTGCCTGGCAGTCCACTTAGCATCTCCCGGAGTACCCAAAATAATTCAAATCAAAGACTTATAATTCCTCAAACATATTGCATCAGAGGGACAGTGACTGCCGTCGGCCGTCGCGACGTTTGAGAAACAACCCAGCTGCGGTAATCCGCTATCAACGCCGAGGTGCAGGAAAGTCCACCGTGGAGCAATCAAATTCCAGGACCATTGAGGCTTAAAGCAAAGTGCATATACAGGAGTACATTCTGGGTCTATTCTGACTGACATCTCTATGGGCTCGCATGGGCGGAACTGGAAGTTTGGACGTTGGGCAAAGCGTGCGAGCATGGGTCGGGTGTGTCTCAAGCGACAGCTCGTCAGTTCACGCACATGGATATACTCCAGAATTCTTATATTACATTGACTGAACCCGAAGATTCACGACTCTTTCCCCTCACCCACCACAACTACCACCAATACACTTCACTATTTACTTACTCCGGGTAAGGATCGTACGTGCGCTTGACAAATTTCGACATCTGTCCGTCACTGTCGCGTTCGATGTAGAAGGTGCCACCGGTGCGGCAGAGGTAGAGCCTAGGACAGGCAGTTGCATGCAAACGTGCGCTGTATCCGTCGGTGAATCCCTTGATCAACACGAAGATCTTCTGGAGGTTAGGCAAAGCGCCGAGTCCTTGGGCAATGCGCTTAATGATAAGGGATGTGTAAGTGGACAAAGGTTTGGCCAGAGCACTGGAAGAGTACGCACATGTAAATGAATGTGAGGCAGGCGGGAGGACCCATGCGAATGCCAGGCATAGCGAAGGAACGCAGCCGCGGGAGGCGCTCGGATACGTTGCTCAGGAACTCGACCGCTATGTCCTCTACATTGGCCAAAAAAAAAACAAGATGCTCGAGGCTGTTGGGTAGCAAACGGAACAGGTCAGACCAGTCGGTATCGAACTTGTCTCCCTCAATGGCCATCGCGTCGGGCCAAGTGACCAGTTTGAGCAGCTGCGGCGGTGACAGAGAGGTTCCAAGAATTGAGACAGCAACGAACAGTGGGGCCTGCAAGCGCGTAAGATGCGAAAGGAGACGTGGTGACGTACCCAAAGCCCAGTAGTTGACAAACCGTCGGGTGGTTCTCCAGGAAAAGAGGCGAGGGAGCGAGTACATGACGAGCTGTTGTAACGACGGCCTACAGCTGAGACAGCACGTTGGGTAGGGAAAAGGCAGCCTGCATCGGATGGCCGCTGTTTGAATTCAACTCAACTGCGGATCTTTGTGCAACCAACAATCAGCTTGCGCGCAATCGGCTGGAAGTCCCGGTTGTCTAACGGGGTAGATCCAAGTCAGAACAGATGCTGACGCCCGACGTTCAGGTACACTGGTAAGCGATTGT
>JTLS01000635.1:0-15602 GCA_000826855.1 Basidioascus undulatus
CCTCCACTCCCTCCTCCCCAACCCCGTCAATCCTCTCCATCTCCTCCCACACCACCGCCGGCCCTCAACTGGCCCTCTCCGCCGCGCTCCTCCGCGCGCTCCTCCGCGCGCCCGGGCATGCGCTTAGCTTGGCAGACGCGAAGGAGGAGTTGGGAAAGTTGGCAGGGGAGAAGCGGTGGGAGGCGGAGATGGGGACTAAGGCGATTTATGCGGTTGTGGCGAAGCGGACGGTGCGGATTGATAGGACTGTGCCTGGGGGGGTGTTGCGGTTCCAGGTTTAGAAGGGGGAGAGGGGAGATGTATTGGATATGGAATTAGCTCGCTCGTGTGGCTTAAAGCGGTTTGTACTTTTGAATGAAAGAATGCGTTTGCGCTGACTCGCAATCCACTACCATCACCCGTCATGCTTTTCCGTCGCCGGTCTCGACCTCGATGCGTGGTCTGGGGAGCCGAGCAAGCTGCCTTCCCTTTCAACACACGCAGTCTAGTACTGTGCCGGGGGGGTTTCGCTCTTGGCCTGGCATGTTTTTTAAGTATTAGTTCTTCGCGCTTTTATTATCACCAGAGTCACCATCACCTGCGTTTGCCTGCATCGTAGTTGTTTCCGAGCACGCTGGGACTTTCATGTCACGCTGCTGACTCAGCGCACTTCGACGCGTCCTGCGACGCGCCGCCCCTTGCAACCCCTGCCTTGCCGTGCATCTACTTGCCCTCAACCTCGTCCTCATCTCCCCGGTCCTTTGGCTTCTTCACTTCTGACAAGAAGAGGGGAGTGCACCCACATACGCTTTAATCGCCATGTGAGTGCTTAGTGGGGATGATATTGATGAGCGGGAGTTGACTCTGCGCCCGCAGGCCGCTCACTTCGCTCGAGCTGTGCGACTTCAAGTCGTACCGGGGCCACCAGAAGATCGGGCCCTTCAGTGCCTTCACCTGTATAGTTGGTTCCAACGGCGGTGTACGTCTCCCATCCCCTCCCATCCCCTCGTCAGAACCCATTTGCATCGATCACTGACCCCCGCCGCAGGGCAAGTCCAACCTCCTCGACGCAGTCGCCTTCGTCCTCGGCGTGCGCTCGGCGCACCTCCGCTCCGCGCAGCTGCGCGAGCTCATCTACCGGGGGCGGAAAGTAGGGCGGCTAGAGGGGGAGGAGACGCAGGACGGCGAGGCGGAGGGCGCGGGCGCGGGCGAGGGCGATGCGGAAAGGGCATGGGTCATGGCGGTTTATGAGGATGATACCGGGAAGGAGTACCGGTTCCAGAGGACGTGAGTTTTTCGTTGGGGATGAGGAAGATGGTGATGGTGGGGTATGGGGTGGTTAATGCTGATGGGGACGGGGATGGGGACAGAATCACCTTGACTGGGTCGAGCGAGTACCGCCTGAACGGGAAGGTTGTGCCCTACTCCAAGTACAACGAGGTGCTGGAGGAGCAGAACATCCTCGTGAAAGCCAAAAACTTCCTCGTCTTCCAAGTGCGTTCCTCCCCTTGCTTACAGCATCTTCGCCCACCCCACCCAGCGCTCACACCTGCTTGCTTGCTGCAGGGCGACGTCGAAGCCGTCGCCTCGCAGTCGCCCCTGGCGCTCTCGCACCTGATCGACCAGATCTCGGGCTCGCTTGAGCTCAAGGATGCGTACGACGCGGCGCGCGCGGCGCAGGACCGCGCGAACGACATCTCCGTCGGGCAGGGCACGAAGCGCCGCACGATCAACGCCGAGATCAAGCAATTCAAGGAGCAGAAGGTGGAGGCGGAGCGGTTCGGGCGGCTGCAGGAGGAGCGGGTGCGTTGCGTGCATTCGCACTTGTCGGAAAGGGGCGGGACGGCTTATTGAGGGGAGGAGCGCAGGACCAAGCTGTTTTGCAGCACCTGCTTTGGAAGCTCTACCACATCGAGCAGGGCATCGCTACCAAATCGTCGCTCGTTACCGCCAAGAACGAGGATCTCGCGGACTTGCGGAGACAGACGGCGAGTCGCTTTTCATCCATCTGACAGACGTTTCCTAGCTCAGACTTGGGCTGGCGCGGCTTTCCCAGGCGGAGCACGACAAGGAGGTCAAAGCCGCGCGGAAGGAGCATGCGAAGGCGCACAAGGATGTGCTCAAGGGCGACAAGGCCATCAAGAAGAAGCAGAAGGAGGCGGAAGACAAGGTGCGCTCTCCCCGTTCCTGCCTTACTGCTGTGGTGCGGGAAAGGTGTTGATCGTTTTTGTGGGGTCTAGAAACCCCGCATGGTTGAGCTCGAGGCCAAGATCCAGCACTCGGAGACGAAGCTCGCCAAGGGCTCCCACACCGTCACGACCGTCGAGGCCGATGTGGAGACGGCGCAGGCGACTGTTGCTCGGCGCGAGGAGGAGCTGAAGAAGGTCGAGAAGGCCGCGAGGAATGCTCAAGGTCTGCACCATCTCGTCCATTGCGCTGCATCAAGTTTTGCTGACTGTGGTTTTCCCGACAGACGAGGCTCGTAAGCTCGCGGAGTCCAAGGGGATGTCACTCTCGCAGGCCGACCTAACCGAGTACCGGAGCCTGTGCGCCTCTCCATCTCTTCACTCCTCCACCACTCGCTGACCATCTTCTTCTTTCCACCCACAGCAAGTCCCAAGCCTCCACCCTCGCGCCCGAAGCGCGGCAGAAGCTCGACAGCCTGCGGCGCGACGAGCGCGCCGCGCGCGCGACGCTCGAGGCCGCGCGGGAGAAGCTGCACGTGCTCGAGGGCCGCCGGCAGCGGCTGGCGGGCGAGAACGCGAAGGGCAGCGCACAGGTCGCTGAGGTGCATTGGTGTGGTGGGTGTTGATGGAGCCGAGTGGATGGTACTGACGGACGGTGGGGTGGGACAGCTCGAGGAGAAGGTCGATAATATCAAGGCGGAGCTGGCGAGCACTAAGGCGGAGCTGGACAAGATCCAGAGCGAGCGGAGCAGGATCACGTACGCCCGCCCGGTCCTGTTGTGCTTTGCTAGGTGGTTGCTGATCAACGGGATGGTGGGCTAGGCAACTCGAGACCGAGAAGAACGAGAAGCTCCAGGACGTGCTCAACCAGCTCGCCACCGCGTCCTCGGACGTCCGCGAGTCCGAGCGCGAGGCCAAGTTCCGCGAAACGCTCGACAACCTCAAGCGCCTCTTCCCCGGTGAGCTCGCTGTTAGTGTCTGTCCGCGTTGGGCAATGTATGCTGAGCGGTGGAGCATCAGGCGTCCACGGGCGCGTCCTCGACCTCTGCAAGCCGACGCAGACGAAGTACCAGACCGCCGTCGCTACCGTCCTCGGGCGGAACGTGGACGGCGTCGTCGTGGACGAGGAGTCCGTCGCGATCCAGTGCATCGAGGTGCGCGCGCTGGCCTCCCTCCCTCCACTCACCATCGATCTTCCCTAACCGCTCCTTGGCAACCTGCACGCAGTACATGAAAACCCAGCGCGCGGGCACAGCGACGTTCCTCCCGCTCGACACGCTGCAGGTCAAGCCCGTGCAGGACCGGTACCGCTCGTTCGCCAAGGGCGCGCGCCTCGCGGTCGACGTCATCCAGTACGACGCGGCCGTCGAGCGCGCGATGCACTTTGCGTGCGGGTCGGCGCTCGTATGTGATACGATGAACGTCGCCAGGGACATTGTGTATAATCGCGGGCAGGAGATCAAGGGTTCGTTCTCTTTCTTTTCGTTGCGAGACGGTCTGAAGGCTTGTGTGGGGAAGCTGATGATCGAGGAGGGAATAGCGGTAACGCTTGATGGGACGGTCATCCACAAGAGCGGGTTAATCACCGGTGGTCAGGGCGCGCGAGACAGCGGAAAGCGGTTCGACCAGAGCTCGATCGACGGTAAGCTCCTGGACGCGGCGATGGCAGCATGTGCGGCGCATGCTAATCGCTTTTTCTACGACCGCACAGGTCTTACCCGCAAGCGCACGGAGCTCGTCTCCCAGCTGCAGGAGCTCAAGAGCCAGAAGCCCTCGCCCAAGGCCGACGAGCGCCTCGTCGCGGACGTCGCGCGGCTGGAAACTAGCTTGCATATGGCGCGGGACGAGCTGGTACGTCTGGCGCGAGTTTGCGATGTGTTTTGAGTCTATGAACACTAACGAAATTTCTGGCGGGGTGTTGAACAGGCCGCCAACAAGAGCCGTCTCACGGGCATCCAGTCCGAGCTGAAGGAGATCGAGAAGGACATCAAGAAGTCGCAGCCTGACCTGACGAAGGTATGTTTGCTGAACCTCAAGCGCGCTCGACGTCCGCATTAACGGTTGGGTGTTTCCGCAGGCGGAGAAGGCGCACGACAAGATCCTCGCGGAGATCGCCGAGAATGAGTCGGTCGTCTTTGCGGAGGAGGACAAGGTTTACGCCGCGTTCTGCGCTAAGCTGGGGCTCGCAAACATCCGCGAGTACGAGGAGCGCGAGGGCAAGCTCGCGATGGCCGAGAACGAGGCGCGCGTCAAGTTCGAGGCGCAGCTCAAGCGCCTGCGGACGCAGTGCGTCTCTATCCCTCTGACACGATGTTCTGCGCGCACACTCATCTGATCTCGTGCTCGCAGGATCACGTTCGAGAAGGAGAGGCTGGACGAGAGCAAGGCGCGCCTCGAGAAGCTTCAGGCCGCCGCGGACAAGGAGACGTCCACGCTCGAGACGCTGCGCGCGGAGGAGGACGCCCTCCAAGCGGAGCTGAACGACATCGCCTCCGAGGTCGAGTCGCTCCAGGCTGAGCTCGCGGAGCTCCAGAAGGCGGAGGACAAGGCGGCCGAGGCGCTCGAGGATGTCCGCAAGAAGGCGGGCAAGGCGACCAAGGTCCTTGATAAGGCGATGAAGGAGATCGCGACTTGGGTGGGTCTTGGTTAGTCTTCTGAAGCTGGACGTGAGGCTGACTGCTGGATCGTGCGTCGGATTTGGATGCGCAGAACGACGAGATCCAAAGCCTTGCGTCGGAGCGCTTCGCAATCTACCGCAAGTGCAAGCTCGAGGAAATCGAGCTGCCCCTGGAGAGCGGCAGCCTGGACGACGTCCCCATTGAGGAGGCAAGTCGGCGAAGAACGTCGCGTTGTATGTCAGAATGCTAAGTGTCTTCGCTGTACAGAACCTCAACGCCGAGCCGATGGACGTCGACGAGGACGAGGACGGCACGCAGCGTCCGGTACAAGTCACCGACTATGGCGTCCAGGTCGACTACAGCGACCTGGACGACGATGAGCGCGAGGTGCGTCTTCCGCATCCCCCGGTTCTTCTTTGTCACGTGTGCTCATTGAGGATGTATGTGTGGTGGCAGCACGCCGAGGGCGAGCAGGAATACGTGGACCAGATCGCGAAGATCAACAGCGAGATCGAGCGGATGGCGCCGAACATGAAAGCGATCGACAAGTGCGCTTTTCTTATGCTCTTCAATCACCCGGTCGCCAACATCTTGCTGATCACGCTCGAACAGGCTGGACGACGTCGAGCAGAAGCTCGCGGACACCGAGAAGGAGTTTGAGAAGGCGCGCAAGGACTCAAGAAGCGCTCGCGATGAGTTCCAGGACATCAAGAAGAAGAGGTGCGCTCAGCACTTTGTAGCTGCGCTCTACGTACACCCGGTGCTGATGCATGATGGCCACGGTGGGCAGGCATGACCTGTACACAAAGGCGTTCAAGCACATCTCCGAGCACATCGACAAGACGTACAAGGAGCTCACGAAGACGCGCGCGCAACCAAGCGGAGGTCTCGCTTACCTCAGTCTGGAGGACGACGACGTACGTGTCGTGCATCGAACTGAAGCGCCGACAACGCTGATTCTGGATTCGTGGCCACCATGCAGGAACCCTACAACGCCGGCATCAAGTACCACGCCATGCCGCCGGGTAAGCCGTTTCGCGACATGGACCAGCTCTCGGGCGGCGAGAAGACGATGGCGGCAATGGCTCTGCTGTTCGCGATTCACACGTACGTGACAGCGCCCCATGACTTCGCTTCGCCGCCCCGCATGCTAACCAATGTCTCATGTCGTCCAGATTCCGCCCCGCGCCGTTCTTCGTGCTGGACGAGGTTGACGCCGCTTTGGACAATACGAACGCGGGCCAGATCGCCCGCTACATCCGCAACCACAGCGGCAACGCGTTCCAGGTAAGAGAGTGCTGGTGTACTGCCATCGTTTTGCGATACCGGCCGCTTATTCACGAGCGTCTGTCCACAGTGCTTGATCATCAGTCACCGCTCGAGCTTGTTCGAGCGCGCTGACGGGCTCGTCGGCGTCTATCGCAACGCGGACCTCAACTCGAGCCAAACGCTCACGCTCGACTTGACCGCGTACGATGATGAGGCGCAAGCGTAGATGCTTTGCTACCGGGACTCTCTTTGATTTCTTTGTACTGTTGTTGTACGATGAGTTGCATTGCATCAATACGTCACACGCTTTGGAGGTGCTCGCGCTGAGCAGTGCCATGTGCGTCCATCAACTGCTATCAACGGGGAGCGAAAGACAACAAGTCCGCATGAGAAATGGAAGAGTTCTGTTACTCGGAACTTGGAACTACAAGAGGTTTGCCAGTCTTATCAACTACATCGATCGAGTGAAGCGCCAGCTGTTGCGTGACATCAAGCAGCTCCCCCACAACAGCGCGCTCGTCGACAAAGAGGAGGGAGAGGAGAAGAAGGGAATGCTATCCAACTGGATCGTCTGCAAAGCTCGGAATCGATATCTGTGTGCTTCGAGGGTCTTCACGAAACCGACGAGGACAGCGAGGGAATGCGGGACTTCCCCTGGTCCGAATACCGTAGGTGTCGCAAAGATACGGAGAAGCTCGAGGTGTCTGTGCTCGTGGGTTGGAAGGACTCCCCGGGCGGTAGGTGGTTGGTGAAAAGCGATACCAGGTAAGGGCAGAGCGAGGGCAAGTCGGCCCTGGATGTCCCCCCATACATTCCGCAACAATCAGTGGCCACAACACAACACGACAAGTTGGAGAATGGTGTGAATGCGCACAAGAGAGATCTGCTTGTCTGGGAACGGAGCTCGACATGCTGGAGTCCAGATCCTGCGCGTCGCAAAAGGCTGAGGCAGATGGATACGCCCTGGGCGTCGGAGACCACCGAGAGGGACGCTACAATGTAGCATAAATTCGTCAGATCAGCGGGCAGACGGAAACTCACACAAACTCGGAACATCAGCATTTGCTATAATTCCAGCACATGTGTCGCCTCCCAATATGAGGAGCTCGAGCTCGCGCAGCTCCGGAAATGTGCGCAGGTGCGGCGGAGCCTGCTTGCCGAGCGGGGAGACCCTTCCACCCGGCAGGCAGAAAGCTGCAAAACGCAATCGCTCGTTCATGCGGTAGAGAGGTACTCGCCCATGCCCTTATGAAGGTCGAGGCCCAAAGCGTGTGCGCTTCGGTCGTACTCGGCGACAGCATTCGACGTGACGCACTCGAGGTTATTCAAGAGGTAGAGTAAGGACGGGAGGACTCCGCCCGTGTCGGAGTCGGAGGAGTCGCCGGCACTGGACGAATCATCGCTAGATGTATCCAGCGACGCCTCATCCTCGCTTTGGCTGGCGTCGAGGTCGCAAGCGATGTATAGCCGCACGACGTGATAACCATTCGACTTGCCCGTACTCGTAAACCGAAGTTTGAGCCAGGAGTGCGAAGTAAAGGCTAACGAGCGGGCCAGAAGGAAGATGGAAGCCACGAGGCGAGTTCTTGAGCGCGTCAGAACCGATCGCATCTTTCCTTTCGCCCACCATGTCCTCGTCGACCGACACATTCCCGCTGCTCGACCTGCCTTCCGAGCTCATACTTTGGATCCCTCCGCACTTACCACCGCGCACACGTCTAGCGCTTTCGGGAGCCTCGCGCTTCCTTCGCGATCTCCTCTTCCCTTCGCTCTTCCGGACCATCGCAATCGACTCGCAGCGCCTGCGCACCGATATTGCGCTCAGTGGTGCAAGCTGGGGGGAGGTGAAATGGCTGAGAGAAGACTCGAGACTCTCCAATGTTGTAACGTGAGTCCGTTTCTTCTGCTCTCCAGCACCCAAAAACGATGATCACGTTGACGCATATGTGGCCCTAGCGAGCTGGTCGTCGATCTAGGCGATACCGTCGGACCTCCCTTGCCTCTTCCAACTTTCGAAGCCTGCTTTCGCAACATGTCAAACCTTCGATCAGTCGTACTTATCGCTGATTTCATCCTCGCTCCTATGCTCGAGCTGCTCAGCGCACTCCCCCACCTAGCGCATGTCGACATTTTCGGTCGTCTTCCTTCGTCGTACTATAGCATCGCTCTCCTAGCACCAGCGTTTTCTCACCTCGATCACATCAGCATTGCCGATACCTCGATTACTCCGGCTACCGAATACATTCCCTCTCTTTTAGGCCTTTTCCCGCACGTCCGGCGACTCGAGCTCGGCCGGATCGCACCTCTCAGGGCGCTCGTTCAGAGCGCAACGCATCTTGAGTTCCTCTCTCAGATCTCTTCCGGAGGTCACGAGGATCTGGACGAGGTGCCACCGGAGAGCTCGGAAGTACTCGATGCGCTGCTCGACGACTTGCGCGGCAAGGAGAACCTGCGCGAGCTTCGCATCATGAACAGCGCTATTCAGTCCTGGCAGCTCGAACGACTAGTGAATGAGCAGCGGGGACTCATTCTCCTCGATCTAGCTTTCGAAGATACCCACCATACAACGACTTTGACTGGACTGGAACGCCTCGTCCGTTGCATCCCCCTGCCTCGCTTTCCTCTCAGCTCCTCACTGATCTTTTTTATGGTATAGAAAACTCACTTTCGCCTCCTCCGCAAGCTCCCGCGTCTTCGAACTCTCTTCGTTTCGCTGGCTCTCGCCTCTGCGGAAACCGTGCCGTGGGGTCAAAGACAACGGGTGTTCGCCGCAGTCTGCGCAGAGCTCGTACGTGCGCACGGCGGAAGCGGCCTCGACTCAGTGGGGGTACGCGCTCAGGGCATCGGGTACTGGCGCATCAAGCGTGCCCCAGATGGCAAGCTGCGTGAGGTGGTCGTTGGCGAGGAGTGGGGTGAGGAGTTCGGACGGGACGTTTTGAAGGGGTTAGAGGGCGAGGATTGAACGACGACTATTGTATTCAAAGCCAATTTGAATGTCTGCGCCGGCCTACGTGCTCTGCTGCAGGCGTATGTGTGGGTGCGGCCGGCATGCGGGAATGCGATTACAGGGTCAATGACCACTGAAGCTGCGCAGTGCGTCTTCACAGAGGCAACGCGCGGTCAAATGCGTAGGCGAACGACGCGTACTTTCCATGCAGTCAGCACCCTTCACCATAAAAAACATTAGGATTAGCAGAGACTTTTCATGACTTCTCAAGCCGCTTACTTACAAACTACCCCCGAGTTTGACACCGTACGCCCATTCCAGGCGGAACGGTCCCTTCCCTACCAACCATCATCATTTGCTGCACACACTCATTCCCTGACCCACTCAAGCACATCCCGCATTCGAATCGAATCACTCGCTGACTACAACAGCATCTCGCTTCTCACCCTCCCCACTGAGACCGTGCTCGAGATCGCCGGCTTCGCGGACCCGCACGATCGCATATGCCTCTCGCGCGTGCATCCTGAGCTTTGCAAGCTTTTGCTGCCCATCGCCTGGTCGGAGGTCCGCATTGACTCACGGCATAAAGCTAGCGCATACGTTTAGCATCATGCGGACAAGTTCCAGTATCTGCGGTGAACGCCGTTCCTTGCGACCCTTTCTTTATATACCGTGGCCGGCGACCGTCACCGGAGGGTGTGTAGCGGAATTGGTGCATGTCCAGCCCTAGATTCCCAGTCACCACGCAATAACTGAACTACAGCCTGGTCCTTTAACTCCCCAACGTATGCTGGTTCATCCCCACTGTCTCCCTCACTGCACTGCGTCCTGCACAACCCACACTGCACCAAAGCTCTGGCATTTAGAAAGTCGAAAACGTGAATCGCACCGAGACCTGATGGATAATTACAAAGAAACATGGTACCTCAATGTTATCAAAATTCTGATCCTTGCAGCCGAGTTGATTAGTTGGCACGCCGTCGTCCTGTTCCGCTGTTGGGAACCACTACTTCGACGTGGCCACGTTTCCGGACGGATCTGAATCGCAAGGAAGTTGGATGACCAATCTATAAGAGAAATTTTGATGAGGGAACATACCCGGGAAGGTGATCGGCAAGCATTGCAACACAAAGCCAAGGGATGTCTACGTCGTACGCTCGCACCCAGAGTTTCCAAGCGCCAATACGGAAACCTTGAATACCGTCCTTGCCAATGGCCTCTCGCTCCACGGATACGTCGGCGCCACTTCCCTCAGCTCATGCTCTGGGGCTTGATACAGTAGCCAGCCGACGACTTCCAGGAGATCATTCGTATCCGTTTCTCCGGGCATCAATTCCTCACGCCCGCGCCCAACGTCGAGCGGGATCAGCAAGGCGCGGCGAAGGCGAGTGAGCGGAGCGAGCGCCCTCTGATAGAATGCCTAATGAGGCGGAGAGGCGGGGGTAAGCAAGATCAGTGTTGCGGCGCTTGATTTGGAAGTAACAAGAGGGCCCATGTACGATGTCTTTGGCAGTCCAATGTAATCTCTAGGAATCAACATCGTGATACCAGTTTCCTGACCCCAAGCGCTCATCGGCATCGCAGCCATTCAGACTGATCGTCAAGTCCAGACTTTCGAGCATGGGGCAGCGTTTGACTAGACCGGTGAGGATGTCCGCACTCAAACCAAGGGCGGTGATGGCGTGGTGTCGGAGGATCGGCATGGACAGCCTCCCCCTCGAGACAGCTAAGGGTGGCGGCTTCGAGACTGTGCAGTTGCGGGTAATGCGGGAACTCAACGACAAGATCTTAGAGATTAGGGTGCTGCGCAAAGCGCGTGGGGTCTGGGCAGACATCAATCAGGTGAAGACGCTTAATAGACTTGTGAAGAACCGACAGACGTGTGGGGTAAAACGGAAAGGAAGACAGTGACCAGACGTAGTCCATGTCGATAGCATCACTGGAGCGCTCAAGGCCTGTGGCGATCTCGCTAGGCCTCATATCGCGACCATGAACTACGAGCTGCTCAACGGGCTGGTTGGACAGCTTCGACATGAGCATGAGCTCAGCTGGCCATTAAGGTGTTTCCATCGGCTCCACAGGACGAGCGCCGGTCTCGATGTTGTTCACCCTCCTGAATAGAGCGATCATGCTCAGGGAGAGGGACCTAAGGGACGGCATGTACGCAACGGCGGGGCAGGTCTTGCAGAGCATGGAACCCCCCTGACGCGTGCTCTTGCTCCTATGTGAGATCTTAATGGCATTTTTACTCCACGCATGCCTTTTTTTCGGGCCTGAAAGGTCCAGAAGCGGGGTTATAAGTAGTCAGTGAGGGACAAAGCGTCCGTTAATGCCGACCCATGTGTCTGCCCTCGCCTGTTAATTAGGTGCCAGTGTCATTCTAGCACGGGATGTTATAAAGTATCCCTTAAAACTAATTTACCGGAATTTAGGTGTCCTACCTTGCAAAACAACGGCTTCTTTGCACCCGCGGCTTTGCAGCCTGGTAGCTGACGTCCTTTGGCACGCTGCGGCTTTCTTGCGTCCTATTTCTCGACGAAGCTTGCTTTCACATCAATCACCCCAAGGTTATTCCCAGACTTCACTTAACAAAAGCTAAATGAGATAGAGGAACCCGCACAGAGATAATGGTCGCCAGGGCTTCTGTCACCTTTTCACTGTTTGCATTTCAAGTTGGATCTGCATCCGATCGTCCAACCGGTGCTCAACTGCCAATGGAACCAGCATCTTCCCTTGTGTTTACTGCGCTAATCTGACACACATGATCTCCTACCTATTGGGCGCTCTTCCGCACATGCTCACCTGCTAGCTCTTGCGCTCGCTGTCTCCCGAAATCGAAAGCATCTCCCAAGCTCGCACTCCCTCTTCCGTCGAAGCAATGCGCTCCCCCCGAACCTTTCGGGCATGCCTGGCAGGAGGCGCAGGCCCTTTTAAAATGCGAGGCGGAGCAATAGCTGTGGGCGGCGCTGAACACGCTGTGCGCGGAGGAGCGCGAGCTTGAGGCCGAGCGGCAGGCGCTGGAGGCGGAGGACCAGAAGCTCGCTGTGGAGTACAGCAAGTTAGCGGAGGAGTACCTGCCGGGGAGTACAACGCCCTCACCTCGAGGCAGTGGGAGGGGACGCGCATGCGCGAGGTCGAGGCGCTCTGCACGGTTAGGAGGTTTTTTTTTAGCTGCTGAGCCTCGCGGAACAGCTAAGGGATCACTCGGTCGCGCGGAGGAAGATCGAGTGCACTGAAGGAGATTGACAGGAGGATCAAGGAGATTGGGGTGGTGCGCCGGGTCAGAGAAGACGAGTGGCGGACGTGCAGGACGGAGCTGGATCGGATTGCAAGGAAGTGGTTAAGCGATTTCGCCCGAGCTGAGGCCCAGCGGGCGCGGCCCCGTTGGAATCCTGCTTTGCGAACGTGGAAAATATAGGCAGGTGTTCCGCCTTAGGGAGTATCGACTGAGCTCAGGCTGCTGCTGCTTGCTTTGGAACAGGTGATGCGCAAAAGACAGGAGAAAACGGCGCACTGATGTTGAACTGCAAGCTTGGATGTCGCTCGCGGGTGAATGTGTTTTTCGTATATATCTCTGGACAGTTTATGAGATTTGAGTGCCCGAATTATGAGAAAGGCAAGCTCAATGAGGCGTCCAGCGCTTTGCCGTCTTAATATAATGTGTTTTCCCTCCCAGCAAACAAAGTCACTATGCGTCAAGGGACATCGCACTTGGTTGAATATTCCACGTATCGAGCTTACCTCTCGTCAAACACTACACTTCGGGTCAATCTACGCTGCAGGTCCCTGTTCCTTCAAAGCGGCAGGGGCCGCAACACAGCCGAGTGAAATTGTTGGCTCCGTTCTAAGACGTTGGTTTCTCCATGCTTTCAGACGGAACAAAGACTACTGCTGACAAATGATGCATGGATCCCCGAGTTCCGCTGGATGGCAAAAATCCACTGGCGCTGAGTGAAGCCAAGGCTGACATTCCGTTGGAATCTAATTGGCAGACCCGCTTTCGGGGGAAGGCAGACACATTAATCCTTTTCAAGGCCCAACCGACATCCTTCGCTATGAAGGCCTGAGGATGGAGTTAGGGAGGTGAACACCGGCCCATAAGACCCCAAGTCTTACGAGATGCGCCTCTCCAGCAGTGAAGTAAGCAGGGGATGGCGAAGTCAGATATCACAGTGTATGTCTGTATTGCTGTAACCTGAAGTCCAAAATTCCCTTGGACAAACTGATCGTATCGATCAGCAGCTGGTTGTGGACAAGAACTATTTGAGTACGGTCCGGTGGTGAGCAAGGCTGTGAAGTGCAGCCTATTGGCTGGCAAACCACTGGGTGCCTTTTTCACGGCACGGTTAAGGCATCAGCGTTCGGAGAAAATCTTATGACCTAAATGTGCTACTGCACTAGCTTCTGCCTCTTTAACCGTTCCGTCCGGGACTCAATGTGGAACTCGAGTATCCAGCCCGCCGTCAATCTCCAGGTCGTTTTGGGGATTGCCGTTCCGCATTGCCCTTCTAGACGAATTGCCCCATGCAGGCACAGCTATTGAAACGCCTTCAGATGTCAATCTTCTGCAAGCTGGAAGTTTTGTAGGTACCGCGTGGGACGCAATGGCGCGTTTCTCACAGCCTGAGGCCAGAAGACCGCTTTGACAGCAGAAGAGATGTAAAGTTTGCGTAAAGTTGTCGAAATAGCAGAAGTACTCACGGTGCAGTTGACAGAAAGCGTGACGATGAAGCCAGCGCCATCGCAGCACAACACGTTTGGCGCGACAAAATTACATCACATGCATTAGAATCAAAGACTGCAACATTCAACGTGCACTTTGTGACGAAACCAATGGGATTGCGTTCTCAGAGATCATCCCTGTCAAAGCTCGCCAGTTCGGGTCGCACGCAGTGACGGATGATGGGGGTGTTATTGGAAGTCGTGGATCCGTCCGCACAATCCGCACACTCCGTACACTCCGCACACCGCACGCCTGCTCAGTACTGCAGGGTCGACCTCTGTGAGCTCGACTATCTCATCTTGCACCTCGACGTTGCAGGGTGCAACTTGACAACATCTCCATGAATACATCTGACTGAAAGACCTGAAATTTGTTCCTCCCTATCTAGGCTGAGGGCCAAACCCGAATTGGAGCTGGCAAAGGAAGAAGAGCTTCCGCTCGGGCCGGTTCCGTACCAGGCAATCACGCGGCACCTCTCGGCTCAAGCCTCAAGGCGAAGGAGCAGGTCGACCTTCACGCTCACGATCATCTTACCCCTTCTGCTCATCATCCATCTCGTCCACCTCCCCATCAGCACCCTCGAGGATCCCACCGCGATGCTATCAGTGATCACCGCCCTCCGACGAACACACCAGCCGCCACCGCCGCCGCCGCCCATCCTCCCCGTTGCCGCGCCGGCGGAGGAGCTCTTCCCGCCGCCCGCCACCGCCACAGAGGACAGCGAGAAGGACAAGGGCAGCAGGACGCTGTTTGGGCCGGCGCTGGGTAAGGCGGAGCTTGAGGTGGACCCAACTGCCAAGGCGGGCAAGGGCCAGGCGGTGGGCGTGGAGACTGTGCGGGAGTGGGTGAGGAGGAGCAAGGACGCGAGTCGGCGGCATCTCCCTATCTCTTGCAGACCAACGAAGGCTTATTTTGGGAGGACTCGGACAGCCAACGACGATCACGACGACGCTCCAAGCGCTCACGAACCTCAAGCGCAACACGCTGCGCCTCCTCCCGCACCCGTCCCTTAGCGCGTCCTCGGGCACCGAGCGCGCGCAATCCCCAACTCCGACATTCCACACCTCCCCCTCGCGCCCGGCCTCTCCATCCCTCTCCATTGCGCCCGCGTCCTCCTCGCTCCACACCCTCCGCTTCACGTTCGACTGCGCCTCCCCCAAGTGCGGCGTGCGCTTCGCATGGGCGTCCGAGGCGGAGGGGGAGGACGTGTGGGAGGGCGTGGTAGATGGCGGGTGGGAGGTCGAGTGGACTGCGCCAGAGGAGGAGGTCCGGCTGGATCTGGCGGCGAGGGAGAGGGTGGAGGTGCTGAGGAGTGAGGAGAAGAGGGCGAGGGAGGAGGAGGAGAAGGCCAAGGGAGAGGAGAAGAAGGAGGATGCGCAGGCGGGAGAGACGCCTGTTCCGGCGCTCGTTCATGAAGGCGGACGAAAGATCGCGTGGTTCAGGCGCAAGACGCCCCCCGCTGCCCCGGCCACACCGACTACCGACCAGCCGGTCGCAACCTCCTCCGCTACCCTCGCCGAAGACGCGTCCACCACCTCTGCACCCGCAGCAGACGACACGCCCGTCGTCCTCACGCTCAAAGTGACCCTCACCGCGTACTCTGCCGAAGGTATGCTGCATCTCCCCATCTCCGCCTCCACCCTCCTCTCATTTATTTCTGACTCCCCCCTTTTCCTCCAGGCATCCCCCTCTGCCCGCACAACTCCCAAACGACCCACCTGCAAATCATCCGCGCCTCCAACGAACTGCAGGCATCCTCCTCCGACTTCCCCCCCCCCGTCCCCGCCCGCGCCTCCGACGACGTCTGGATCTCCCGCGTGTCCCTGCGCACTGCCTCTGTGCGTCTCCTCCCCTATCCCCTTCCACACACACCCCCCCCC